>PVKS010000967.1:0-122794 GCA_004027875.1 Aplodontia rufa
GGAACAATATAGGACCCAGAAGAAAGGCAAAGGATTAGGGAACGGGAGGAGGGAGGTAGAGGGATATGGTGGTGGGGGATATTGAACAAACTGTATTGTTGAATGATGAGCATTTAGTAATATGTGACAACTAATCCCAACATTATGTAAAACTATAATGCATTAATAAAAATAAATTAATAAAAAAAGAAAGTGCAGGAAAGAGAATCAATTTTATTTTTTTCATCTATTTTTTGTTTCTCTGACATTTAGTTGTGTATGTGGTTCTGGGTTTTGAACCTGGGTCCTCAGGCATGCCTGGCAAGCAGCGTAACCGCTGAGGCACTGCTCCAGCCCCAATTTTCAATTTCTTAAAAAAAAACATAAATTAATTTGGGAATAGTTTTCTTCTTTTTTTTTTTCCTCTCAGTATGAAATTTTATACATTTCTCTACTTAGATTCCACACATTTCTTGTTGGGATTTTTCTAAGTATTTTGTTTGTTATTATGCTATTTTATATTTTAGAGAGAGAGAGAGAGATACTGAAAGAGTGAGAGAGAAAGAGGAAATCAACTTTATTTTTTCATCTGGGTTTTGTTTTTCTGACACTCAATTGTGCATGTGGTGCTGTGGTTTGAACCTAGGTCCTCAAGCATACCAGGCAAGCACTGTAACCACTGAGCTACCACTCCAGCCCTATTATGCTATTTTAAATATATTGGATTTAGTTTATTTTAGTGCAGTAAGATAACTAGATTGTAGAAACTTCTTTTTTTTTTTGAAGGGAGAATCAATTTTATTTATTCTTGCATCTGGCCCCTATTTCTCTTACACTCAGCTGTGTATGTGGTACTGGGGTTTGAACCCAGGTCCTTGTGCATGCTAGGTAACTGCTCCAACCTCCAAGCCACCACTCCAGCCCCTTGTGGAAACTTCTTGAAGAAAGCTACATTGAGGCTACTTCAGATATAAAACTTTTGGGAAAAACTCTAAATTTGCTTGAGTCTAAATACCTAGCATGATTATATTTTCTGTTTGATTCACAAGAAAGATATTGGCATACACTAAATTTGAGGCAGAGAAAAAAGTATGAGAATTGATGAGTTTGTGAAGGAACTATAGTTATTAATATTTAAAACAGAACGTGGGGAGTGGGTACTTGGCCTGTGCATTCATGTCCCATTCCCGAACTGCCAACTGCCCTGTGCTAACTGGAATCACACAATTTAAAGAACTGCTGAGCTATTTGGTAGAAATAAAACCCAGATTTCAAAAGGAAGTTACAAATTTTCATTAGCATGAATTATGCTTTAAGTTTCTGCAGCTGACTTTAAAGTATGTGTTTGAATTTTCTAAGCATCTGCCTTGTCAGTGTGACTCTACTTCAAGAGCAACTGATTGAGCTGAAAGCAAATTATGCTCACCAAAACCCCATAGTATCCCTGGAATTTTAAAGATGAATATACCTAACACACATTACTCTTCTGAAATGTCTGCATCTGCGGCCAAATTCTTGTAATATTTTAGTTTCCCAACTCTCTTAATGTGTATTCTCTTTCCTGAACTATGGAAATCAAGTATAAGAGCCACTTTCAGTAATATAAACCTGGATTGGGAATTAAGATGGGTTCTGTCCATATATAGTCCCAATTTTGTTTTGTTTTAAAACAGCTTTATTGAGATAGAATTCACATACTGTATAATTACCCATTAAAAGTATACAATTCACTGTTTGTATATTCATAGACAACATGCAACCATCAGTACAGTCAATTTTAGAACATTTTCATCTCAGAATACCTCACCCTTATCTATCCATCTTCCCATTCCACCTTTAAGCAACCACTAATCTACTTTCTGTCTGCATAGAATTCTCTGTTCCATTTATACACGTCTCTTTAACAAATTCACATGAATGGAATCATATTTTTATTATTAGGTTTTATGACTGGCTTCTTCCACTTCTCTTTCAGGATTCATTCATGTTGCAGCATGTATCAGAATTTAATTGCTTTTTGTGGAAAAACAATATACCATGGTATGGATATATCACATTTTTGTTTATGTATTCATTGCCTGATAGAGATTTGGGTTGTTTCCATCTGGTGTGATTCTCAATATTGCAATAATCATTTGTGCACAAATTTCTGTGGGGATATTTCATTTCTCTTGGATATGTACCTAGAATTTCTGGGTCACGTGGTAACTGGATATTTAATGATTTGAGAGTTAACTGCTAGCCTGTTTTCCAAAGTGGTTATACTATTTTCTATTCCCATAACAGGGCTGGAATGGTGGCTCAGCAGTTATGGAGCTTGCCTGGCATGCAGAGGATGCAGGTTGGTACCCCAGCACCATGTACACAGTTATGTGTCAGAGCAATGAAGTCCACATGAAAAATTAAACTTCTTTCTCTCATTATCCCTTTCTTTAAAAACAAGAGTATATGTAGGTTCCAATTTCTCCTCCTTTGCCAATACTTGTTATCTGACTTTCCAATTCTAGCTACTGTAGTGGGTATGAAGTGATACCCCATTATGGTTTTGATTTCCATTTCCCTGGTGACCAGTGAGTGTGTTAAGCGTCTTTTCATGTGCTTATTGGCCATTTGCATTTCTTCTTTGGAAAATGTGCTCAGATTCTTTGACTATTTTAAAATTGGGCTATCTGTTATTTCTTATTGAGTATAAGAGTTCATTATACAGATACAGATCCCTTATCAGCTATGGGATTTGCAAATATTTTTTCCTATTCCTTAGGTTTAGTTTCACTTTTCTCTCTTTTTTAAAGAGAAAGAGGGATAATGAGAAAGAATCAGTTTTATTTGGTTTTTCATGTGGCTTTCATTGCTTTGACACTTCTTTGTGTACGTGGTACTGAGGTATGAACCCATGTTCTCATGCATGCCAGGCAAGCATCGTAACCACTGAGCCACCCCTCCAGCCCCTCACTTTTCTTGATAGTGTCCCTTGAAGCACAAAAGTTTTAAATTTTGATGACGTTCAGTTTATGAGTTGGTTGTTTCGTTTTGTTAGCTAGTGTTTTTGTTTTCATATTTAAGAATCCTTTACCAATTACTCAGGAGGATGCCAAGTTCAAGGCCAGCCTGGACAACCTATCAAGACCCTGTCTCAAAATGAAAAGTAAAAAAATTTAGAAGACTGGATACGTAACTTAGTGGTAGGACACTCCTGGGTTCAATCCCAGCACTGGATGAAGAAAAGAAAGAATCCTTTAACCAAATCCAATTCCTCACCTCCATGTTTTATTGTGGTGGTGGTGGGGGCAGCAGTTTAGTACGGGGGATTGAATCCAGTTGTGCTTTACCACTGAGCTACATCCCCAGGCCTTGTGTGTGTCCACTAAATTGATGAGGCTAGCCTTGAACTTGTGATCCTCCTGCCTCTCACCCTCATGAATTACTGGAATTACAGGTGTGCATCACTGTGCCCTGCCTACCTCCATGTTTTCCTATGAACACTTCATAGGGTTTACTTCTGTACACAGGCCATTGATCCATCTTAATTTTTGCAAATGGTGTGAAGTAAGTATCTAGTCTTTTGCATATGGCTATCTAGTTGCCCTAGCACCACCTGTTAAACAACAGCCCTTGGTTCTTGAGCAGTTAATCCAGAAGTATTCTGACTTACAAATTAATTGAAGAATAAAACTTGACCCATAATTTTGCACCTTTATATTAATAAAGCTGATTATTTGGACAGTTTTGTAATACTATAAACTAAATACTTTTGAATAGCCAATGAACTACAGTTCCATTATTGTTGTGATTTAAATATGTGGCCCACAGATTTTTTTTTAAAGAGACAGAATTATTTTTATTTTTCATCTGGCTTTTGTTTTTCCTCCACTTAGTTGTATATGTGGTGCTGTGGATAGAGCCCAGGTCCTTGGGCATGCTAGGCAAGCACTACTACTGAGCCAACTTTCCAGCCCTCAGATTTCTGATTGTTGTGATTCACTAATGAAAACCATGGAAACCTCAGAAGCATGGTTTCACTTCTACCCTTTCATGGTAGTTTCTGCCTTACCATTAAGTGACAAGAACAATGAAGACCATGAGATTGCCCTTGATTTAGAGGCACCAAAATGCTTGGGGACAGTGGAAACCAATGGTGACTGGCTAGTTATTATGAGAGTGCTGGTGGTAAGAGAAACAGGGGTTAACGAATCATAAAAGTGAACCTGCAAGAATAGTCAGGTAGATGTGTGGATTGGATTGGAGTTGGCACCTGAGGCTACATACAACAAACAAAAAGCTCAGAAGCTGTAACTAAACTTTCTAGATCTGGGTTGAAAGTATCATTTAATAAAAATTTGCTACTTAAAAATAAAATTTCATTATATTTCTCTTAGGGAATCTACTTCCGTTTTTCTAGTCTCCCATTTTCAAGTAAAAGACAAAAGATACAGTCCAACCCTGGGTTCAACTCTTTGGCTTCAATTATCAACTATATGAAGATTCTCTCATCCAGCTATATTCCCTTAATATCCACATGTATTTCTACCTAACCAGACATTTCTAACAGGGAGTCAGGAGGCATTTCAAATTTAACTTACTCCAAATCCATATTCTTACTTCTGAGTTAAGCTTACACTTTCTTCTAAATCTCTTTATTTAATGGCACCTGTGTTCATCTAGACAACTAAGCCTGAATTGTAATACTTGACTCCCCATCATTTCTCTGACCTTACATATTCATTGCTTCAAGTCTTTTTCTTTGAACCCCTCCCATTTTATCAGTCCTGTCTCCATAGCCCAGTCCTCAAATCTCATTTGAACAATTTGAGTTAATTCATCCTTTTCATCCTTTTTCACATTGTTACTCCTTCATGCACTTAAGTTTGTTTTAATTGAAATTACAAAAGCAGTGTAGCTACATCAAGAGTTAGAAGTACTATGTACTTCTAACTCTTTCTGTGTTATGGACATTTCACAGCTGGATACATTTTTTTTTTTATAGGTATAACCTACAATGTTTTCTTCATTGTACATTTTTTTATTAAGGAGTTGAATTGTTGTACAATCATGCATATAAAATATGATATGCAATCGACCCTAAACCACAGTTAACCCCACATCACCCATACCTGTCTCTTGATTTTTCTATATTACTCCCCTATAACAGATATAAATGTCCATATATAATTAGATATGTATAAGATTGTGAATTTTCCAGAATTAAATGATCACATAAGTATTATTTGACTTCTGAGGCTGGGAGTAAAGAGTATGCTACATTGTTGATTGTTTCCCTAGATCCTTCTCTATCCCCCCCCCCATTCCCCTGCTTTTCCCCACTCTCCCCTGCTGCATGTCTTTGATTATGTGTTGCTATGCCCTTGGTGGGCCCAATACATGAGTTTGACTACCCTTCACCCCAGCCTGAGTTTAGACCTAGTCTTCACAAATGAAGGAAAACATTTGATCTTTGATTTTTTGGGTTTGGCTAACTTTGCTAGCATGATTTCTTCCATTGCTGTCCCTTTACCTTCAATGGTGGATACATATTTCTATATTGCATGAAATTTCCAAGTTCACCACACATCATTAAATATGATTTTTGCAATGTATTAAGTACTTTTTTAGTGTTAATTTGCAATTATTCTAAAATGCAAATTTTTTATATTTACCTGTGTGGGGTAAAATTCAAACTTTCTTTTTGGTATCAGGGATTGAACCCAGGGGCACTTAACTGCTGAGCCATATCCCCAGCCTGTTTTATTTATTTTGAGACAGGTTCTCACCAAGTGAAGTAGCTGAGGCTGCACTTGAACTTTCGATCCTCCTGCTTCAGCCTCTTGAGCCACTGTGATTACAGGTGTGCACCACCATCCCTGGCTAAAATTCACTTTTTATATTAGAATTCCAGACACCAGCCTCTGCATTCTATCCAAACTGATTTTCAGATTATGAAATAAAACAAACTTTGTAGTACACCTGTATCTTTTTTTAAATTTTTTTTTCAAAGATAGGGAGAGTGACTGAGAGAGGGAATCAATTTTATTTAGATTTTCTTCCGGTTTTTGTTTTTCCAAACACTTAGTTGTGTATGTGGTGCTGAGTTTGAACCTGGGTCCTCATCAGCAAATGCTCTTGCTGAGCCGCAACTCCAGCCCCTGTATCTTTTTTTTTTTTTTTTTTTTTTTTTTTTTTTTTGGGAGAGGGACGGACAGTGAGAGAGACAGAGAATCAATTTTTATTTAGTTTTTTATACTGCTTTTGTTGCTCTGACACTTTGTTGTGTACGTGGTGCTAGGGTTTAAATCTGTGTACTTGCACATGCCAGGGAAGGACCGTAACCGCCAAGCACCACTCTAGCCCCGCTATATCTTTTTATATGTTCCTCCCCTTCTTTAGAATGGCTGATTTCTTTCCTACCTATGTTTCTGATTTTTTTCTTCCTAAATTGGAAAATTACTTATCCTTCACTAATATTTAAATTTTCTCTCTCTTGTGAAAGTTTTCCCAAAATATCCATGTGTCTTTGGTACTTTCACAGCACTTTAAATACAACTAAGTATTTTTTATATAACTGTTTTAAATGTATTTGATATGGGTTATGAGCTATATGAGGAAAAAGACCAGATTATTCATTTTATATTCACTGTTTCCTGGACACAGGTACAGAGCACACACTTGTTGAATCATCTATGGTTTACAACCATAAAAATGTTGTACACTCTTAAAGAACAACTTATGTGCCAACTTTGGATATACACATTCAAAATTATCTTTAAGACACATATTCTGGACTAGAGAGTTGGCTCAGCAGTCACAGTACTTGCCTGGCATACACAAGGATGCAACTTCAAACCCCAGCACCACGTACATAATGAAGTGTTAGAGCAACGAAAAGCACATGAAAAATGAAATAAAATTGAGTCTCTCTCTCATTGTCCCTCTCCCTTAAAAAAAAGGAAAAACATATTCTTCTAATACAATAGTATTCCTAAAATATAGAAAATGAGAGACTTGGTTTATTAGAGACATACTTTTTCATATTGAGTAGTGACATCATTATCAGAGTTTTCAAACTCGTTTTCTGGTGACCATCCTTTAAAGACACAGTTTTCACAGCAATATTACAGGCAGATTTAAAACCCAAAAGATTTAATGTAACATAAGGAATTATCAATTTTAAACTCCTAGTCAAAATGGACATTCCAAAAATTTATAGAAAGCCTACAAGATGCAAGTTAAAAATACTTTTGCATTTATAAAGTATTGTCAAGTACTACTGTATACCCTCCAAATTCATAACATAAGCTACTTCTCTTCAGTGAAACAGCTTTGAGTTTGCTTAGATATGATCATGAGGAATTATGTGAATGTATTGGAGAAAGCTAACGCTGATGTTAGAATTAGAAGGCAAGACAGAAAAAGTTACACTAGCGAGGTGCTCTAGAAACAGTACAGAATTCAACAAGGCAACACAGAAAGAAGTTAATGTAACAGAAAGATGGCTACTAATG
Source organism: Aplodontia rufa (assembly GCA_004027875.1). NCBI lineage: Eukaryota > Metazoa > Chordata > Mammalia > Rodentia > Aplodontiidae > Aplodontia > Aplodontia rufa. The sequence continues at coordinate 7,476 of PVKS010000967.1, forward strand.
AAATTTGGATTTTGGTGCTTGCCCCCTCCAAAAGAAAATATCTCTAAGGTCTAACAAACAATATTTAAAGTAGCATTTGTATATGGGTACAAACTTCTGACTAAATTTTACTTAATTTGTTACGGGTAGAGAAATTCTTTACTCATACCTGACTTGGATGATGCTTTTCCTAATGTTACTACTCCTTCATCTGGGGAGGTATGAGCTACAATAAGGTATGAGCTGTTTTCTTTCCTTACTTTGGTTGCAAGTTAACTGTTATGGTAAGCCTCGGATTATTAAATAGAACCTAGCTAAAACAGAAGCATTTATACATATAATTTAGACTTTGAAATTTTTACTTCAGTTGCAAAATTTTAAGTTTTTGTAGGACTTTGATATGCATTAACCCATGCTTATCAATAAGGAAATGGTTCATGGTAAAGCTATTGCTACTTATTAACATTTTTTTTTTTTTTTGAGAAAGGGACAGTGAGAGAGAGAGAGAGTCAATTTTATTTAGTTTTTCATATGACTTTCATTGCTCTAACACTTTGTTGTGCACGTGGTGCCGGGTTCGAACTTGCGTCCTTGTGTATGTCAGGCAAGTGCTGTAACCACTGAGCTACTGCTCCAGTCCCCCTTAACATGATTTTTAAAAGGTTATTAGTAACTATTTTCCCCTTGATGAAAACATTAACAAATTTAAAATATAATTTTAAAATGTCAAGCTGTGGGGTTGGAGCGGTGGCTCAGCAGTTACGGAGCTTGCCCAGCATGTGAGAGTACTTGAATTCAAACCCCAGCACCAAACACAAAATGAAGTCTCAGAGCAATGAAAGCCACATGAAAAAAGAAAACTAAATAAAAATTGTTTCTTTCTCTCTTTCTCTCTCACTGTCAAACTGTTCATACAATTCTGAGAGCCTATACTTATCTCAACTTGTATTTAAAGGAAGCCTAAAGAAAGTAGGAATACTTGTTGCTTTGATTTTTTGGCATTAACATTTCTTTAGGACTGATGAGATGAATTTGTTTTGGATATAAGTGCCATATTAAAACTCACTTGACACCAGATGCCAATATATAAAATAACATCAGTATATTATAATATAGCATTACAGAAGAACTGTCTTTCCAGAGGTTTATAGCCTACCTTCTAGTACTCCCTACTAGATTGCTTCTAAGTACCATTTACTCGGTTGCATATTCAATTGGTTCACATATCAATAAAATTAAATCTTTCAATAGAACTTTGTCTAGTTCACAATGAAGATATGCTTCATGTCCTATGAAAGTAGTAAGTACTTAATAGATTTTTGGAATGAATAAACACATGAGTGAACAGTTTGCCTGGATCCTCTGTCCTGATTTCAACAGTGTTTTCACAAACCTTGCAATGACTAAGGGTTAGGCTACTGCATTTCAGTTTATTATTTAACTAAAAAATGCTTGGGTCTTTAATTTTTTTATTTTGATGAAGTTAGTATGTAGCTCTTTTAGAAACTTCAAATAAATAGATTACATTCAATCCATTCTATGAGGCATTTTAAGGCTCCTAGAAGATGTTAAATATGCTAATAGTACAGTTATTTAGCCACTGTATTCTTCCAAATATCTCTCACAAAACAGGTATTACATTCTTTGCAGTGGCTATACAGGGTAATGGAAACAATTCTATTCTCTTATAGTGAAAAGTCACTTCATTATATTATTTCACTGTTAATAATTTTCTACCAAAATGTATCTCGTTAGATTAAGTGCACATAACTTTAAAATAAATTCAATCTGCTTATTCATACACCTTATAATTTAAAAATTTTTTCAAGAATCCAATTTCAACTTTAAAGAAACATGGCATTACTAAGAAATGTTCACCATCACATCTGGGTAGCAGTTCCTTGTGGCTCTAAATTATTGTTTTGTTATTCCTTCTTAGATTATAATACTAATACATTTCCACTTTTATATTTCTATTTGAATTTCCTTTGCTTAATGATTGCTGAACTTGGTTTTGTTCTAATACACATCTCACCACCCATAGCAGAAAATCAGTATCTTAATGTTTGCATGTTTTACTTGTTCAGCTTTTAACATTTGATTTCAAAAGAACCTTTTTTTTTTAAATGCCAAACATTTTCCCTGGCCTATCCTTAATGTGAACAGAAGTACAAAATATTATTTCAATTTGCTTTCTAGGAAGTAATTTCAACATTTAAAATTGCCACCCTATCCACATTTGATACATTGGTAGCCTCTCTCTCTTTGCTTGCTTTTCCGTAGACTAAACTCAAACAGCTGTTACAACAGTTAAATTCAAAACAGGAAGTCACGTGGTCTTTCTTTAGCCTCCCACTTTTAAAGACTGGCTTAGCTCCCCCTGCTGGTTAATAATATAATTTCTTAGTTTAATACCTTATGCATTGCATTGGTGAAAATATGGGTTGAATTAAGTTTTGGCTCAATAATTAAATTAGAGGTTCTATGCTAATTCTTTAGAAATTTTTGTATTTAAAGTATCAACCATCCTAGGACTTATGTATCTATCACTGAAAGGAATCTGCCATCACATTTGAAAAACAAAATTTTAGCTAATGTTCTTAGAGTGCACAAAATCTCTCATAACTAAAAAGGTGAGACAGTAATATTTAAATTTTATTAGAACACTTCAATTTAACAAAATCCTTGTCTTATTCTTTTCAATCTACTTACACAATATAATGCCTCCCCTTTAAAATCTGTCCACAATTCTCTCATTAAGTTTACATCCCTAGCTTTTTATTTCTTTTATTTTGAGACAGGGTCATGATAAGTTGCTGAGGGTGGCATTGAACTTACAATCGCATCTTGCCTCAGCCTCCTAGGGGAGATATTTCCATTATTTTTAGGATTAATTTGTTCTTATGACTTTGTAAAAGATGGCATTTTGCTTTGCTCTCCTATGACTGATAAACATTTGCTTTAAAACTAAAGGGAAGCTGGGAAGAAACAGAACTATCTTTTGCTTCACATTTATTATTTTGCTGTATCAGAAATATTAGATTGGGGGGCTGGAGAGGTGGCTCAGTGGTAGAGTGCTTGCCTGGCATGCATGAGGACCAGGGTTCCATTCCCAGCACCACATACACAACTAAAGGTCAGAAAAGCAAAAACCAGAAGAAAAAATGAATAAAATTGACTCTTTGCCACTCTGAAGAAAAAATGTAGATTATAAAATATATATATAAAATAGATCAGTAAGGCATAAATCTAACTGCACCAAATGTAGATACGCTAGAAAAAACATTCCTCCTTACAATTTAATCATATTTGGCATTCTTAACAATAACCTAACTTTATTTTCTACTCTTTATCTAAAAATCACCTTTCTGAAACCAGTATCAACTCTCTAAAATATCCTAGTGCTTCCTCTAGAATTCATTAGATTTCAATCAGAAATTTCCAACATTCTTCTTTTTGCATTTTCTAAGGGGGAAGACTAAAGGAAAACATGGAGCATAGAAACTAAACTGTAGAAAACATTAACTGTTGAAATTAACAAATAAAAAAAATCCCTTTGCCTTTAACCCACAGTAAGAAATATATTATACAAGGCAGCACTCACAAAGTGTTTAGTTAAAAACACATACCTTTGCCATCTGTACAGTACTCTTAGGTTTACTGTATTTAAAACAAAAAATGCTAACCTATGCAAATGGACATTTAAAACAAGAATCGTAAATATCCATCCTCTACTGTAGTTCTTTTAGGTATTTAATTGATTTTGTATTCTTCCAGCATATTCATTTTTTGTCTAGATTAGCTTAGTATTAAATTACCATGTATAGTTTAACTGTCCACATCCAACTTGTCTAGGTTCCATGAAAATTAGACTTTCATGGAGATTTATTACCTTAAATATCTTTATGTTGAAATCGTAGTTCTGAAATGCATTCCTAAGGGCCCTACTATACACATTGCTCAGTGAAACTTGAAGGAAAACATGTAACTGGTCACTTTGATTTAGAAACATAAGGTATAGATACACAAAAATACAAACAATATAGCTAGGTCATAAATGAATGGCATAGATAATAAAATCTATAAAGAAAATTCTTGTGCCAGGGTTGATCTCAGGGGCACTTAACCACTGAGCTACATCCTCAACCTCTTTTATTTTTTATTTTTAGACAGAGTCTTACTAAGTTCCTGAGGCTGGATTTGAACTTGTGATCCTCTTGCCTTGGCCTCCTAAGTCACTGGGTTACAGGTATGCACCACTGTGCCTGGCCAAAGCTTATTCTTGAAGACCAGAAAAAAGACCAAAAAAAAGGCTTTTATAGGGAGGAAAATTCATTTTTCTTGGATCTTAACAAATGGATAAAACATATTTAATAAGTTTCATAAATACTATCACAAATTTTATTAAGGTATTTATTTTTTAAAAAACCTAAAATATTTACATAATGTTTAAGTCATCAAATAATTCTGTAGTTCTGCCCTCAAAATCAGCATCCTAATGAGCACTTCATCAGATTACTTGAAAGTAATTTAATTATCCTAAATATGAAGTAATTTTGAGAGTAAAATCTCCAAAAACATACATATAGTATCTTTTATTTTTTCTACCTTTTAAAATTTTTATCACTTACAAAGGATAACTGGCAGCATAAATTAGGTTATTTTCTAAATTTTTTTTTGTTCCTATTGCTTTATGACAAATTGCATTTATCTTGAAGATAATATTCTTCAGTAAAAATAATTCATAATGTCATTGTACAAAATTTTGGTAATGACATTCAATACAGATAGTTAAAACTCATTTAAAGTTTTAAAATTAAACCTACAATTCCTTGATTAAAATTACATATGGAAGGCTAGAGCAGTGGCTTGGTGGTTACTGCACTTGCCTGGCATGCACAGATATGCAAGTTCAAACCCCAGCACCACATACACAACAAAGTCTAGGAGTAAAGGAAGCCACATGAAAAACTAAATAAAAATTGATTCTTTCTCTCTCTTTCACTGTCCTTCTCTCTTAAAAAAAAAAAAAAATACATATGGACATATCCAGGAATAGTCCCAGCAAATAAAACTGAGTCATGCAACTTACTTCTTAAAGCAAGGAGGCAATATTAGGTCAGATTAAAGATTGGGTTACCCTCTAAACTAAAACAGATGAGGATATAACAATGAAATATAAGGCCATCAAAAGTCAAGTGATTTTGGACATAAAAAGATTGAAAAATGCAAGAGCAAAACAAACTGATGGTATCGGGAAGTAATTAATAAGTAAAAATGAAAAAAAAACAAGACAATGAAATCAAGAAAGCACTATTACTAATTTTAAGAATTCAACCTGGATACCTAAATTTAGGCAAGCAAAATACTAGTTGATTTAATGGCAAATATTGATGTGCATTGAAAAATTTCTTCTACACATACACCGTCTACACATACACAAACCCTCAAAGGCATTGACCTTGTCAGTTTCCATTCATTATTTTATATGAGGGGCGTACCATAAAAGCTAATTAGCATCTAGTAAGTCCTTAACCCGTATTTAAGTGAAGGAAAAAGCAAAAAATAAATTTTAAATTGAAATTTTAGATTAATGTACCCCAGATATTTTGGTGGCTCGGCGGTGGCTCAGTGCTTGCCCAGCATGTGCAAATACACAGGCTCAAACCCCACCACCCATGTACACAACTAAGTGTCAGGGCAATGAAAGCCATGTGAAAAGCTCAATAAAAATTGATTCTCTCTTTCTCACTGTCCTTCTCTCAAAAACAAAAACAAAAAAATTTTAGATTAAATGCTACAATACTGTCATGAATTTCTACGGTAAAAGTTTATCAGCTGCAGTTACTAAGACATGCAAAATTACCAGTTCATCAGTAACTTTAAGAAAATACACAGGAAGAGTATTGTGCTTCCATAAGCAAACTGAAATACTGTATTTCGAAACTGATTGAAAAACACATTCTGAGCCATCTGTATATTACTTAAGACTGTTCTTAAAATTAATGAGTGAACCTATAATGAACAGACCAACAGAATAAAACAATGTTTAATTAATTGTATTAATAGTTGTAAAATATCTGCCAAGTCTCTTTTCTTGTTCAAAAATTCAGTAAATGAAACTTCAAAATTTAAATTTATAGTAGCATAACCAGAGGCTTATTGTATAGCTTCTAGTTTATTGACACATTTACTTAATTCTTTTAAATTAGGCCTTTTAGCTGAGTTTTTTCACCTACTAGGAAATAGAATTTCTCACTTTTTTATAGTTTAAAAAAATCATTCTCGATTAATGTATTGGCATACCATCTGTTGTAAGGTAAGTAAATGTAAATAAACAGCAAATTAAATGGTGAATTTAATATCTGACCTCAGCTTTCACTGAACCTTTTCTTCAGAAGACAAGTGTAAAAATAAATCTCTCCAGCTTTTGCTTTGCTTGATAACATAACTAAGCAGTAACCAAAGGAGCCATATGTGGCCCTTTATGTAAAAGCCTCCTGCCTCAGAAGCACACATCTTTTGAATCACTGTGCCTGGCACACATCTGTGCCTAGTAAATGCTTGCTGAATGAACTTTTCCAGTAGTGCTGGATTTGGGTTGAGCCAACTAAAATCTCAAACTTTTGTTCAGTGAAAATAGCATATATTTTCCAAGAAAGAGGGCAGACAGGATGAAGAAAGTCTGTGAGACTCAGGAGACAAAATGAACTGAATTAGCACAGTATGCAAAGGATCACAGGACCTCCTAAACAGTTTCTCTAACAGGCCCATTCAGAGCCCTAAAGTCAATTAATTATCGCCAGTTTGTGGGCTTCTGATGTTGTGGCGGGTTTTCAAATGTCTAGAATCGATCGTGTTTTCCCCAGAACTCTGTAATAAACTTCCATTTCCCCCTATTCTTTCCAGTTTTAATCATCTTTCATAAAGTTCTCTACAGCATATAAATGTCTGGTATATGTAAGTACTTATTACAGGACAGATTGCAGAAATAAGGGGAAGGGTGTCATGCACATATCTACCACAGGCATCATCCTAGCTGCGGAAAAATGAAACCTCTTGTTCTCCTGGAGCTTAACAATCTGCAAGGGGAAAGAGTAATGTAAACAAGATCCGTAGAGGGTCAGAAGGGTAAAGTGAGCACGGAGCCAGGGAATCAGCCGTTCGTTTAGAGTGGTCTTGGAAGCACCGAGGTGACATCTGAGCAAAACCCTGAAGGAAGGGAGAGAGACTTGGGAAAGAGACCCGCAGAGAGCACAGGAGAGGTAGGTCCCTCGCAGCCCCCGGCCCCGCAGGAGCCTAGGGACGCAGCCGGGCTTTGGTAGTTACGCCCCTCCGGTCGCAAAGGGAAGCCACCGCAGAATCTCGAGCAAAGGACTGCCAAGATCTCAGTCCCTCGGTGACTCTGGAAGCACAGGCATAAGCTGTAGGCAAGTTTCCGCATACTTTCAGCGCATCCGTATATTTAAACGCGCAATTCACGCTGACTTCTCCGAATGAAGATCGCAAACGTCCTGTTTGAAACCCGCTTACCTACTGCACCTTCTACCTGACGAACACCACTTTCCATCTACACAAATAACACAAGAGCTCTGCGGCACGATGACGTCTCCTTGTTTCACACATTTTGTACTCCAGCCTCGTCCGGAGCCTGCGTTTCCAACCGAGGAAAACCAAGTCTGAAGTCCGCCGCCCCGGCCCGCGCGCTCCCCGCGCTCGGCTCCACCCACACCTGGACGCGGGGCCGGCTGCTGGCTCCGCCGCCCGGCGCTGCTCGCTCGCACAGCGTCGCCTACAGGCCTCAGCCCGACTGTTAGGGAAAAATCAAAACCACCAACAAAAAGCAAGTCCAGCAGCGACTGCATATTTCCAGAAATAAATGCATCGCAAACACGGTTCCAACTCAATCCGGCTGGGAGTCGTCTTCGCCTTCCAGGACCGCGTTCCTGCACCGCAGAAATAACACCACGCAGCGGAGCGCAAAGTCTGGCCCCTGAGCAGGAGAGACGGTGTACGGTACATCCATCCACCCGACCGCAGGCAGAGCACTTAAAAAATGCACCGTCGCCCTGGAATCGCCGGCGTCCTCCGCTGGGCCGCGCGAAGCTCGGCTCCCTACGACTGACGACGGCGGCCCGGGGACCCGAGCGCGGCCTCCACCGGCCGCCGCCGCCGCCCGCGGCCTGCGAGGCCCTCTGGGCTTGAGCACCCCGCACGCACGCGACCACCTCCGGACTCGGGCCCGGCAGTTGTCGGCCTCCGGGAAAATAAAGCCCAGGAGAGCCGCCCCCGTGGCCGAAGCTCAGACGCCGCCGCTCAGGATCGACAGCACCAGCAACATCCACAGGCGCCCTGAGGCGGAGGGCGCAGAGGGGAGCTGCAGCCGCCGGGCTGCTGGTCCCGGCCCGGCCCGGCCCGGCTCGGCTGCGGCGCGGCGCGGTGCGGCGCGGCGGAGACGCGAGCCCGAGTGGCGGCGGCGGCGGCGGCGGTGGCGGAAGTGGAGTGGGGAAGAGGGGGTGGTTGTTAGTGTTTGGCGCCGGCGGAGGGAGTCATTCCTGCAGCTGCACTTCCGGTCGGCATTTTGTTCTGAGAGGGAGAGACGGAACGAGAGAGAGACACACACAGGGCTCCTTCCCCCCGCCCTCCCCCCCCTCCCTCCGTCGGTACCGACTCACCCGACACCACCAAGCCGCAGGGAGGGACGCCCCCGCCGACTGGAGGATTGGTTCCCGGGCCCGCGGCGATGCCCCCCCGGTAGCTCGGGCCCCAGGTCGGGTGTTTGTGAGTGTTTCTATGTGGGAGAGGAGGAGGAGGAGGAAGAAGCAGCAGCGATTTGTCTTCTCGGCTGGTCTCCCCCCGGCTCTACATGTTCCCCGCACTGAGGAGACGGAAGAGGAGCCGTAGCCACCCCCCCTCCCGGCCCGGATTATAGTCTCTCGCCACAGCGGCCGCGGCCTCCGCTCGGATTCAGACGCCGATTCGCCCAGGTAAATTCCTGCTCTTTATTTCGGCGGCGGCGGCGGCGGCGGCGCCAGGTCCTCAGCGTCTCTCCTCCTCGCTCCCCTCCCCGCCGTTCCCTTAGCGGCCCCAGGTCCTCTTCCACGGGCGAGTCGAGAGTTCGCTCCTCTCCGGTGGCAGCCGCCCTGGGTGGCGGTGGTTTTGTACCCGCGCTCGGCCGGCTCCGGTGGCGGGGACCGGGCTCCTGCCGGGCGGCCGGGGAGGCGTAGGCCCGGCGGAGAGTGCAGGCCGCGGGCCAGCGGAATCTACTTGAGCTCGGGGATTAGGAGAGCTCCGGGCTGAGCGGAGCGGCTGCTGGTCGGTGACAGGCCTCGCCCGGGAGAGGAGCCGTAGCTAGCGAGGAGGCGGAAACAATACAACTCGCAGCAAACGCGCCCCGGTCGTCCCCATATTTACAACTTTCCCGGTCCCGGAGCGGGCAACGTCCCGGCGACACAAACAACCCCCTCCTTCCCCCTGTGACCCCATGAAGGGAGGAAGTAGTTTCAGTTAGCGAGACAAATGTAAATACTCGGACGCGGATGCGCGGTCCTTCTTTCTCTCTTAAAAACTTGTTGTGGACGTTGGAAAGTTAATAAAGACTCGTTTTCTTTTTGAGAGAATTAGCTCGTCCGCATGAATATTTAACAGAAAGCCACGGTGTAGTAGACACTACACGACCCCCACCCCTGCGTCTGTGCTGTTTGACAGTGTGTGTTGCACATGGACTTTTTATTCAGACACAAGTATAAAGTACTTGACAGGCTCACTCTGCCACTTTGTATTTGTAGGCGTTATGTAAGGACAATTTCAAACGACTGTACGTGAAACACTCAGGTACTTCCTGACCTGAGCGTGTGCAAGCATACAAAGAATTTTAGATGTTCCGAGTATTGTGCCAACACGAGGAAAAGACCACTTTGTTGTTTTTTTTTTTTTAAGGATACAAATTTAAGTTGTACTTAAAATCCTTAGGAAGTTTAAAAAAATGTAGAAGGTGCCATCCTTTCATGTCAGGGCAGATCTTCTTGAGGTCCCAGGATTGTCATTGGCTGTTTGTGCCATGATGTTTGACTGTGTAATGAGAGAGGTGTCATTTTAATAGGTCAAATGTATCTGTAAATGCTTGAGAAAAATACCAGTTCTATCTTAACAAGTTCCAGTTCTCGAGTAAGTTCAGTGTTCAGAGCTTGTTTGTGGCGGCCTTGGTAATGTAGGTTGGTATAAGGGGGAAACTCTGAAAGTCCTCAGATATACAAATTGCATAGAAAAATGCAGGTACCTCGGTTAGACTCTTTGATACTTTGTTTCATATTCACTGGAGGAAAACTCTTATTGGTTAAAATGAAGCAACACTGTTCAATAAAGTCCCTTGTTTTACTAGTGGGTGTTACATTGGTTCAAATTTTTTGTGTCTTATTAAAATTTTATTGTCACTGTAGAATAAGTAACTTTTCTGGAGGTTTTGTTTTGTTTTGTTTGTTTAGAATCCTGCTTGAAATAAATTGCCCCACATTTTCTACAAACGAACGGGATACATGTTAAAAAGAGTGAAGTTAATATAGCTGTCACGTACGAGGCATGTTTTTAATGCTATAAATCCGTGTAGTAGTCAGTAGCGTGTCCGTGATTTGTATTGGTCAGGGAGCAGTTTGAATTTTAAAAAGCCTGAAGCTCCTGCTGAGCCCCAATCCCGGCCTCCCTCCCTCCCACTAATCTCCCATTCCTGTCTTTGTGCTGCCTGCTCCTGTTAGACACTGTTTGCTGCGGGGCCTCAGGCCTACAGCGGGTGGGGGGTTTGCGGGTGGGGGGCTTACCAGGGAGGGAATGCAGTGGGAGGAACACTTTGCTCCTAAGAAATCAGAGGGTTTGGTTTCTTGGGGGGCGGACTGGGTTGGTAGAGGTCTTCATTATAAATGTTTGAAAAGCCCATGAGGGAACATTTGAATGTTCCTGTGATCGACTTTACAACTTTTATTTAATCAAAATCCTGCAATGTATGTCAAGGGATGAACATAGTTCCACTAAAGAAAATGTAAAGAGTTCTTGGTTAGTTTTCATCAACAGAAGCAACTTATTTTTAGAGTTTCATAGTTAAAGGGAGCTTTATGCAGATGTTTGAATCAATGTGTTATCAGTTTGTGATTGGTTTTTTTCTTGAGACTTGGGAATTAAATTATAGTTAATTGGTTCCTCTCATCTTATTTTCCCACTTCTACATATTTAGCAATTTGTAAGTAATACAGGTTGTGTGATAAATTTCATTATGATAGCATAAACATTTCTTTAAACTACATTTGAAAACATTTTTGGTTTGGCTCAACCCAGTTAAATAGGTCATTTTTAAAGGTGCAAACTCAAAACCTAAACTTGAACTCTAAAATTTTTGATAACTTGGTGAGAGAGATAATTTGTGTTTCACCGTGAAGTAGTTTGTTGTACCTTTGCTACATTGGTTGAGATATTCATCAGTGGTTAATCTTGTATTTGCATTTAAAAAAAATTCAGTGGAGACAACCATTGAGTGTTCCAGTAATCTTTTAACTCATTATTGTTTTGGAGAAATACTAATATATCTAAAGGGAATCTCAACAGTGTGGTTTCTCTTGAATCTGCAGTTACCAATAACTTACATAACTTGAAGAGAAAGCAATTTTAAATATTGGAATCCATTGAATCAGTGTTGAACATTACATAATTATTTTCAGTGTTTTGAGAAGTGTTAATAGGATGCTTCCTTTTTAAAGCCATTCAGTTTTGCTTATTAAAGTTGAGTGCATTTTCAAATCTGCTAGGGATCATTATATTGTTGTCCAACCTTAAGAAAAAAATTGTATTTGAAGAAAGATGACTATTTGAAATTTTCTGTAGGGATGAAAAGTGAAAGTTTTTACTATGGTAGTAAACACTTTTGGTTCTGCAACAGTAATCATTACTAAATTTCAGAAGTTTTCTGAGCAGAGGTATAACAATTCAAACGTGATATTTTCTTTTTTTGGAACAAAAACTACTCAATTCAAAAAATGTAGTTTCTAAGTCTTCCTGAACTAACTTTGTATTTAATTTTTGGTACCAGTCCATCATCAAACTGTTACAGGAACACAGGAACTGACAGTATCAGATTTTGACATGATCAGTTGTGGTGTTTTTACTTTTTCAAAATAAGATGTATAATTAAAAATAGGAGACTAAATAAAAACTGCGTGAGTTTCATATAATTTCGTTTAACTCTCCTTTTAAGTGATTGGGAGGTCTGAGGTAAATAAAATTCCTTTTAGGGAAATATAGCTTTAATTCTATTTGTCACATTTATTTGCCATAAAACACATAGGGAATTACTGTCTAGGTACCTTTATAGAAGTCTGATAATTAACTGTTTAGTTGAAGATGTTTATTTTAATTATCCTTAGCATAGTAAATTCACTTTGGTGGTAATTTATAGTCTTACAATCTTTAAAGATCATTTAAAATTTCACTTTTTAAGCAGTTTTTCCTGTTTTCAGCAGTTGTAATTTATAATAAATTTTTTTTGTATTTTTAATTTGGTCCTTTTTCAAGGTGATCTGAGTCCATTTATAAATATTCTCATATTCCCATGAGAGAAGTGACCAGCATGATTTCTATTTTTTGATGAAAAACTTGACACTTAGAGACCATGTGATTTGTGTAGATTCTTGTAGTGAGTCAGTTAAAGAAGGAATTCTCTAACATTAATTTTTTTAATTAGGTTATGTTGCTTTAAAAATGTTTGAGCCCTGATCTTGAAGCTAGGTATTGCTGAATATTAACTGATACCATTTGTGACTTTTTCAATTATCTGAGCTCAAGATACTTTTCCATTTTTTTAAAGAGAGATGGTAAATGCTTGTTGCTTGTTATTTTTCTGGTATTAAAATAGTACTTTTATATTAGAAAACCTGACCTTTTATGTATGTGTTTGGTGTTTGAATAACTGCTTTTATTTTTAAATGTCCCTACTAAGGAAAGTAAGTGATAACTATATTTGAGGTAAACAACATGTAAAATCTCATGAAATGTTTGTTTTTTAAGTTTTTCTTTTAAAAATTACTCCAGTAGAATTTTAGTGTTTCTTGTTGATTTAAAAGCAGTTTTTAAAACCACATAACTTAATTTAAGGCACTCATTATAATTTTAAGGGGAATTTTATGTGTCCAGGATATTTTGCCTGAGTAAGTTAAGTAATAAAAGTGATCTTATATATTTGTTTTGGTGTAAATCTGGAGTCAGTTTTAAATAAATTGAATTGTATGAGATTACATTGTTTTAAGGCATTTTCTTTTCTATTACGAAAGTGATGTTAGGAGAGATTATTTCATGATATACCATTGCCAGCTAAGATTTTGCCCCATAAAATTTGAGGATATATTATTTGCTAGGATTTACATTAAGTATGTCCCCAATAAAATTACCTCATTTAATTCTTCTAGCAATCCCATGCATAGAAACAGTTATTAACTACAGTTTGCAAATGAAGAAACTGAGGCTGGAAAAGTTGAGAAAATTGCCTGCTAGTCTTAAAATTAGTAAACGATTAGTCTGATTTACATTTGTTCTTAGGGATTGGGGATTCTACCTTTGTAGATTTAATAAAATCTTAATGTTCTTTTGGTTAGCTTACTTGACTCAACACTTATGTGATGTAGTCAAAGAGATTATATACTTAAGGCAAAGAAACTGGAATAGAATTCAGGTATATAATCTAGTACGTACTATATTTTTGAAATTGGCCAGTCTTTAATATCTTCTGAGTTAAGTGGTCTGTGAATTTTTTTCTTAATTTTTGTATGTTGGAATTATCAGTGTACCTATTTTTAGGGAAAATTCAGCCTTAGAAAGTGATTCCATTCATAAAAAATACATATGACCAATTGTAGTATAGTAAGTGAATCAGTAAATCAGCATGACTAGTAACTTTAAATCCCAATATTTATGTAGCCAAAGAATGTTGATACTTTCAAAGTCATCAGCATGGGAGATTGTATACTGATTCCGAGCTATTGCCATTGGATAATAACTTTATGGGAAACCCTTACCTCTTAGAATATTTTGAAATAATCCTTTACTTATCCTATTATAAATCTTTATAATTGGAGGTGAGTGTGAGTTTTTAAATACAGTATTTAATAAATACAGTATTAAATGCAAGATTTAATAAACTTTGGTGTAATATTCAGTGGTTTCATGTTCTAGGTACATATGAATTTTCTCAATTCTTCAAGGTATAGTATGACAGTAGTTCAATGACAGAACAGAGTTATAGAATGATTAAGTGAGTAGCCCAAGGTCACAGAGCTAATAAGTGCCAGGAAGTGGAGAATGAACTCCAGAGTTAGTACTTTTACTCAGTAGCCTTTACCCACTATACTGTGTATCAAGATTTGAGCTTCCCAGCTACCTAGTGAAGCTATAACATTCTTGTTTTGCAGATATAGAAGTCGAAGTTCATCATGTCTAAGAAGTTTGTCCTGAGTGGCAAATCTAGCAATTTAGATAGAATTCCAGTCTAAATATGTCTGATTCTAAAACACCTCTATTCATTCTGTTCTATTATCCTGCCTCTTCAAGATTTATCATACAAATTTTGACACAAAGGATAGATTTCATTATAAAGAAAGTAGACTGTTTTTCTTGTGTGGCTTATAAGGAGATCCTTAAAATGTATTTATTTATCTATTTAGGTACTGGGAATCTAATTCAGGACCTCATGCATGCTAAGCATGCACTCTATCTCCAAGTTATATTCCTAGCCCTCTCAGAATAATTTAAAAGAGGAACTCTAAAATGCTTTGGTCAGTTATAACTGATTTGTTATTCAATTGTAGCCTTTAAAAATTTTTAAGTTTCTTATGTATATACAATATGCATTTAAATAAAATTTATTTTTAAATATATACACTGTAGAATATAGTAAATATATGTCTCAGTGGAATACATAGCTTTAGAAAATTGGGCAAAAGCACTTTATTTTCATGACTTTATTGTGATTCTTCAGTTATTTTTTTCTAACTATTAATTAAGCATTAAAAAATTCCCAAGAATACATTAAACTTTTAAAATAATTCATACAAGTAAATTGTTTTGCCATCTTACATGTGTGAAAATATTGTTTAACACAGATACACTGAACTCTTAAGTTTTCATTTGTATTTTTTTGCCCTTTGTCAGAAAGGAAATACCTTTTCAGCAGACAGAAACATGAAATTAGCAATATTAATTGATTAGATTCAGAAGCTATGACAAAATTTGAAGTGCTAGAGTCCTTTTTGTTAGAGTAATGTATTTAGGTTACTTGTCTTCTCAAATCTAAAGAATTGTGCAATCAATCTTGGGCAGATGAAATACATATTTGTTTTTATTTGATCATTATTTTAAAAAATGCATGGTGTTGTAGATACCTTAAATCTATTAATGTTGGAAACACTAATTATTAAAATTCAAACTATAATTTACTTTAAAATATTAATCTTTTGATTAATATTTATGGTATTTAGTTTGTTATTTAGAAAATAAAAATGCCTTTCATAGCCATGAAACACATCCCTGTGTTTTCCCAGTGCTGCTGTTGGGCAACCTTTTCAGTATTATAAAACCTACTTTTCATAGTTGTCTGAAATTGTGGGTTGCCAATATCAGTTAAAGAAATTGATCATCTGAATGTAGGCTTTCTGTGATTTAGTGTTTCCTTGTTAATGACCAAGTTGAACTTTTACATGGGTTTAAATTGGGGATATCTCATTAACATTATTATTATTATTTATCTTATTTTATTTTTTAAAGAGAGAAAGAGAGACAGAATCAGTTTTTATTGAGTTTTTCCCATGGCTTTCCTTGCTCTGACACTTAGTTGTGTACGTGGTGCTGGGGTTTGAATCCATGTACTTCACATGCCGGGCAAGCGCTGTAACTGCCAAGCCACCGTGCCTCCGCTCCAGCCTTATTTATTTATTTATTTAAAGAGAGAGGGACAGTGAGAGAGAGAGAGAGAACCAATTTTTATTTAGTTTTTCATGTGGCTTTTGTTGCTTCAATTCTTCGTTGTGTATGTATTGCTAGGGTTTGAGCCTGCGTCCTTACAAGCGCCATAACTGCTCCAGCCTCAACGTTATTATTATTAATACTAGTCTTAAAATGTTGTTGTACGTGAAAAATCATTTTCACCAAGGTTCAGCTTGGGCCTCAGAAGGCGCTTAACATTGAAGGTTGAAATATAATGGCCTGAAAACTACTGTTGATATCATTGTTCTTCTTTTGAGAAAGGAATTAGGTATACAGTATTTATTCTATATAACTCCCTCAGGTTATCCACTCTTATATGACATATACTTTATATTCTTTTATTCTTTCCGTTTTCTTACATGTCTATCCCTTTTTCTGTCAATGTCCATTTTAACTAACTGAATTTTTACGTAGCATGTTAAATATAGGTGTTTGTTGTTTTCATAGTCAATGTGAATGGTCTTAGTATATCTTTCTTTCCCCGATGAAACTTGGAGCAGTTTGAAAGGCTTTAAGTTCTGAGATCTTCTTAAGTTCAAAGTGTTGCTTATGGAAAAGCATTGACATTAACATGAATGTGTATATTTGTATAATTTCCCACTTGTCTTCCATAGACCTGCATTACTTTCAACATGTCAATTCAAGGTCCAGAATTTTTTTTATAAGGAGACAAAGCAGAGCTTTTTGTGTGAAAGTTTCCTTAACCACTTATTCCATTATAGTGTTTGTACAGTTTATTACTTTTATTTCCTGATCAAATAATTTGTTTTTATATCTATCAGCCACATAGTGCTTGTCCTGTGTTAGCTATATGGTAAGGTTTTGTTGAATTGATTAGTTCAAATTGTGCTGTAGATTTCTTTATATTCCCCCCACCCCATGTGCTAGGAATGGAACCCAGGGGCTTTGTGCATGCTAGGCATGTGTTCCACCGCTGAATGTTCCCAGTCCTGTGTGATATTCCTTAAAGATATAGCTCTAAATCTAAGATAAGTGAATGACAAATATATTTCTGTTAGTTTCAAAATATAATTTTCTTAAATGTAAGTATGTCCTGGAGTCCTCTTGCCCTTCGCATACAACATTTTATTTACATAATACTCCTAACACTACATATATGATATAACATGTATAAAAATAAATTAAAGAAAAATTTTAAAAAGAGTACCTTATGAAGTGTAGAAAGGGGTTTTTTTTGGTTGTGGTTCTTTGAATGATACTGAGAATAAGATATTTGGGTTTATTGCAGGAAGGTAGATATCTAAATATTTGTTTTAATCTGAAGATAGATTTACTGTAGTTTTAAATTCTTTGCTGTTTTATGTGTCTCCCTTCCTCTGTTGATGTCCATTTCATCTTTATCTTTCCATAATTGAATTTAAACATAGCATGTTATATAGTAATTCTGATAAGTTAACTAATGAGAAATATATTACAACACATTAAAATAATGATTAGATGACTGCACTTAAAAAACTGTTTATTGAAATATAATTTGCAATATATTGAAATATATTTGAAATATAATTATTGAGATATAATTTTAGGTGTTCAATAAGATAAACATGTAGAATCTTGCAACTCTTACCAGGACAATTAGAAAATTTCCATTACCCCCAAAAGTTCCCTTGTGTCTCTTTGTAAACAGTTTCCTATCTCTACTCTAACCCATAGCAGCCTGATCTGATTTCTGTCCCTATGGTTTTCCTTTTCTAGAATATCATGTAATTGAAATTAGGTAATATATTACAGCCTTTTGTGTCTGGTTTCTTTAACTTAGCAAACATTGATTTTTTTTTTAATAGAGAGTGTTAAATTTTTTTCATCTTTTTTTTGTTTTGTTTTATTTTGTTTTGTTTTTCCTTTATTTGCATATGGTTTTGGGGATCAAACCCATGTCCTTGCACATGCCAGGCAAGCATCCCATCATTGAGCCACCTCTCCAGCCCAGCTCATCTTTTGAGTTTCATTCATGTGGTTGCATATGTTAGTAGTTTGTTGGTGACTGATTTTGAAATTGTATTTAATGTACTACTCTTATCAAAGAGTATTATTTTAAAATAGGGCCTTTAATAGCTGTAGATATTTCTCTTAGAGATTAGTAGCTGCCTTCTTGAGCATTTTATTTGCCTCCCTTTTTTTTCACCCTTTACCTGCCAGGATCTAATGTAATTGGTGGTTTTTTGTGTTAGTAAATGCTGTTAGGTTAAGTGCTCTACCAAGCAGGTGAACTAGACACTGTGTTCTTTTTCATTATAATTAAAATAAGTAGCATTGTGTATTTTGAACATCTAGTATGTAGAGACTAGAACAAGAAATGAGGGATGGTATAATAACTAATCCACTAAAAATTGAGTTTATGTTTTGCTTTAAAGTTTAGTGTTTGTTAATTTATGTTAAAAGTACAGCATAAGTTTTAGTGAGTAATAGTGACCTTAGCCCCTATTGTAATGATTAAAATTGGAGAAATGTTGTTTTCTAAAGTTGGGGTGCAGATAATGAGAACACCATTTTCTGCTCATTTTATTTGAAACTCCCTGCATCCCCCATTCCCTTTTTGAAAAAGTTTTCTCTCTTTGGTTCAGGGATTCTCCTCCTGCTATTCCCCTGTGTCTTTGACCTCTCTTTTTATATTCTTTGCCAAAGAGAGGAGTTCTTCCTCTGTTTATCCCTTTAAATATTCGTAGTCCCAAGGCGATTCTTCAGCCTTAGTTCTGTTCACTCTTCCTGTTGATCTCATTTATTCACACGACTTATTATATGCTACCTGTGTGCTGATAACCCACAGATGTATCTTTCGAATTTGTCTCTCCTGAGACCCAGATCCAGCTGGAAACCAGGTACCTCCTGATAGTCTCACAATAGGAAAAATTCCAAATCTGAGTTAATTCACTTCTCTGCTCTTACCCACTCCTGCCCAAAAAGGTGGGAAGAGGCTATTCTTACAAATACATGAAGTAATTTAGTGTTTTTTCCCTTTAATTCAGTTGCCTAAACTAGAAATTTGGGTCTTTTTTACTGTATCACCAATCAAGTTCACTCAGTTCTGACATTTGTAATACTTTTCTTTTTCTCTTTTTTTTTTTTTTTAATTTTTTTTAGGACTGAGCACTGAACTTGGGGCCTTGCACATACTAGGCAAGTGCTCTGCCACTGAGCTAAATCCCCAACCCCTGTAATACTTTTCTGAATATTACTTGAATCTGAGTGTGGGCTTGAACATGCAGTTTGTCAAATTGAATGATTTCTACCATTTTAAGAAAGATTTAGAGCTGATTATGTATTTATTGGATACTTTTTGCTTACATGCCTGGGCTCTGGTATTTTAAAATTAAGGTTTCATCTTCAGTAACATTTATGCTGTAGCCTAAATGCAACTGTTTACTGTATACTTTTCAATTTTTATATATAAGATCTAGAGCTTCTGACTTAGAGTTCAGTATATCAAAAGAATAGTTTATATTCAGCTTTTATCTTTTCCATTGCCTTGCTTTTTTTAGACTACCATGTTTCACAGAAGTGTGCGTTCATTTCAGTACTCCATATTTATGTGATCAGGAGTAGGGTCTGAGTAGTGAATAAAATGGGAATATGGGAGGAGAAGTACAAACATGCTTACTGGAACAACATTTTCACTTTGATTGTAGACAACAGAAAACTAAAGAAACAAATGCCATGGCATGTGATACCATTCAGTTGCTAGGCATGAAAACATTTTTAATGGCAAGAGTCAAATGTATTGTGACTGTATTACTTGTTTGTGAGTGTAGAAATTATTGCTTATCATTTTAATAACCTTATGATGTTTCTTCTTTAGAATAAGAAATTAGTCCTTTACCTTCCAATTTGATCAAAAGGGTTTGCTTAGAATTACTGGTTAAATAATTCTGAGTTTCTCTTTTGTGAAGTACATCTTGAATATCAAAATAAGCATTTTCATTATATCTAGAGTTTATGACTAAAGAAACAATATGTACTATATATGCTTCATGCTAACTACTATAGTTTAGAGTAAGCAGGATCAATGCAAAGGCAGTTTTGAAAGGCTAAAAGGGACCCTGTCTGGTAGTCATTGGACTCCTGTGGTAGCTTACATACAGTAAGCCTTCAAGAAACAAATGTTGAATAAATGAATTTGAATGTATTTCAGTTTGGGGACAGGACTAATTAGAGAAGATGGGTGGGACTTGCTGAATATTGAGCAAGTTTTATAGAGGAAAGAAAACGTAAAACCCAGAAAAGGTAGGACAGCCTTGACAGCAAAGAATTGGTGTAGTTATTATTTGCATTTGGATAGTTAAGTATGTTCAGCTGGATAAGAGAAAGATCTGTGTACAGAAATATTTTAAATGTTTTCTACTCTTCTTTCTTCTCCAGCCCAGCTTCTGGATCCACATATGTAACTGCTAAGAAATAGAATTGGTAGGCTGCAGGCTAAAATGATCTGCATTATCCAGATATGAATATTAGGAATTAATTGGGAGGTGTGAGTGAGAAAGAGAGGCATGTCATATAGCTTTCAATCTTTTCCAGTTACTCATAGTTCCTGGTGTATTTCAGGGGGCCATTGCTCTGCCCCCAGTCTTCAGACTGAGGGGGTCTGAAATCTAGAATTTAATCTGACTTATTTTTGATAAGCCTGTGACTAGCCTAGGATGAAATTCAGTGTCTTAATCTCTGATAGGTTATGTAGATGTTGATGGGTGTTGCACTTATGCTAGTTATTTTACTGGGTTTTTGTTGTTGTTGTTGTTGTTACTGGGGATTGAACCCAGGGGTGCTCACTTAGCTACATTCCCAGCATCGTCCTTTTTAAAATTGTTTTTTTATTTTGAGACAGGGTCTCACTAAGTTGCTGAACCTGGTTTTGAGCTTGAGATCCTTCTGCCTCAGCCTCCTGAGCCACTGGGATTATAGTATGCGCCACTATGCCTGGCTACCTTAACTACTTTAATGATTCTGATATTTTGAACTAGAAGATAGCCACCAAGATTTTAACGTGTTTTTTTTTTAATTTTAAAGTTCAATAACTCTGCTCTCTTAGTCATCTTACTTGTTTTGTTTTCATTTTAATAATAGAGAGGGACAGTGAGAGAGAGAGAGAGAAAAAAAAAGAAAGAATCAATTTTATTTAGTTTTTCATGTGGCTTTTGTTGCTCTGATACTTCATTGGGTATGTGGTGCTCAGGTTTGAAACTTCGTCCTCACACATGCCAGGCAAGACCGTAACCACTGAGCCACCACTCTAGTCTCTCTCTTAAGTCTTCTTGGAAACCAAAACTACATATAGTTTTCTGATATGTTTAAGGCTAAATCGTGAAATTTAGACCTTAAAATTTTTCAAGAACCTCAAAAATTGAAGATTTTGCCTCTTTTTTTTATTTCAATATAGAAGCAATGTGAAAAAAATGACATGCTGTTTGGAAAATAGAGAACATATCTGTAATTTCAAATTCTATGTTTTTCCTACTATATTTAAAAAATATTTATATGAGTGTACTTATGGTTAAAATTATGTATGTTTATAGCATAAAGATACATACATATACCATGGAGTTATTTCTTCATTCTCCTATTAGATATTTTATTTCCTTTCATTATTCTCTATATAAATACAGAGGCAGAGAATTTATTTATTTATTTATTTTTTAAGAAGAGAAGGACAGTGAGAGAGAGAGGGACAGAGAGAATCAATTTTTATTTAGTTTTTCACATGGTCTTCGTTGCTCTGACACTTAGTTGTGTATGTGGGTGCTGGGGATTGAATCCGAGTACTTGTGCATGCTGGGCAGGTGCCATAACTGCCGAGCCACCACTCCAGCCCCCCAGAGAACATCTTTATATGTAACTTCCACCTGCTCCTTCTGAGTTTTATTTTATTGTAATGGAATCATATAAGTAGAATTGGACCAAAAGATTTGAACATTTATATGGCTCTAATATGTATTTCTGAAAAATAGCTGTACCTTGCCGTAATCTGTATTTTCATTCATGTCTTAATTTATGCAGTAAATTCATTTTATTTTTCACGTAGAATGTACTAATCCTATTAAGATTATGCTTAGGTCATTTAAATTCTCCCCTCCCCCAATATTGTGGCTGTGATCCCTTTTTAATACATTTTTTACTTCTTGGTGATTGGAATTATGGATTTTCAAACTGGGTGTATCATTTGGAGGTATTATATACTGCAATTAACTTGGGATCTAATCTAAACTAGTTACTAGCCAAGTGACAGGCTAATTATTAACACAAACTGGCTTCTTCAACTGTAAACTGAAGAGGTTCACAAGTTTTAGGATTTCATGGACTAGTCAAAATAAAACAAATCTAGGGAAAGAAAGGAATAATTCCTAGGAAAATAGTGGTAATTAAGGGATCATTAGTCTTTTATCTGCAGAAAGTAGTAAAGAGATTCTGAATTAGAATGTACTAAAAAAGAAAAGTCTATTTCTAGGTAGGATCTGTTATTTAGTTTTAATATTTGAAATACAAAATATCCATTGTAATGTGGATATGGCCATTATGGCAGTAATCGTATTTTTTATTTTATTTATTTTTTTAGTAATCATTCTTTTTGTTCATCAAACATTGAATATATTCTGTGTCTCTACTCAGGGACTGTTAGGCATTGGAAATGGTGAAATAAAACATGTAGCCTACCCACCAAGGATCTTGCATTCTAATAAAACTTAAGAGACAGGTAAACATCATGTTGCAGTATCTTAAGTGCATGTTGCAGTAGGAGCCTTGAGAGAATCACTAATTTAGACTAGTGTGTCAAGGAAGTCAATCAGGAAACCCATCCTAGGAGAGATGATATATAAACTAGGTTTTAAAAGCCATTAGTCAAATTTGGGAGCCTGGGACAACAGTTTGATTTTGGAAATTACTGGTGGCTTAAATTATTACAAGAATATTGAAAAAGGGGCATGCCAAAAAGATTTGAAGCTCTGGAGAAGGGCCCCTTAACCAGGCACAGTGCTGCAGGCCTATAATCCCAGAGGCTTGCAAGGCTAAGGTAGGAGGATTGCAGGTTCAAAGCCATCCTTGGCAATTAAGCAACTTCGTGAGAGCCTGCCTCAAAATAAAAAGACTGGTTATGTGACTCAGTAGTTAAGTCCCCCTGGGTTTAATAACCCTGGTACAAAACAATAACAACAACAACAACAAAAAAACCAAAAACAAAAAAAAACAGGCAGGATACAGATTATAAAGGTATATTATAATTATATATGTGTGTGTGTGTGTGTGTGTGTGTGTATCAAAGAATTCTTCAATTTTTTGGTACCAGGAATTAAACCCAGCGGCACTTAACGACTGAATCACATCCTCATACCTTTTTATTTGTTTATTTAATTCTTTTTGAGACAGGTTCTTGTTAGATCTCTTAGGGCCTCACTAAGTTGCTGAGGCTGGCTTTGAACTTGTGATTCTCCTGCCTCAGCCTTCTAAGTCACTGGGATTGCAGGTGAGTACCATCACTTTATATTTTATTTTAAAGACAAAAAGGATCCAGGAAATTATTTAGTAATGAAGTAGTATTTTTAGAATATTGGATGGTAGTCAGAAAAAGGATGGTAAGAATGCCATTGAGATTTGATAATAAGATAGTGAAAGTGAAATATGTAGAGAAGGAGTCCATAGCAAATATTAAGGAGTTAGCCAGGTTACAGTTTAAGTTTAGTGATATTGGGTAATGGAGAGAATAAAAGCAGTCAAAGATGTCTCCTTGATCGCCAAGTTTCATGCTTGTGAGCATTGAGGATGGAATATAAATTAAATCAGTTTTTTACTGCCTATGAGTAAAAATATAGTCTACCAAAGCCTATATCACTTTGCATATTTTGGAAGGATCTGAAATTAAAAAAATGTAGTGGTGGTAAATTGTGGCTACTAATGATTATTGAAAAGTTACTTTCAAGACTGACCTAGATCTTTCTAGTCTAAATCAGGGCATGATGGGTCCTGTGTTGTTTTCATTTTGTTTTTTTTAAACTACCAAAAGATGGGCTGGAGCGGTGGTTCGGTGGTTCAGCGGTTTCGGCACTTGCCTGGCAAGCACGAGGACCCGGGTTCAAACCCCAGCACCACGTACACAACTGAGTGTTGGAGCAACTAAGGCCATGTGAAAAACTAAATAAAGTTGTTTCTCTCTTTCTCTGTCTCTCTCACTATCCCTCTCTCTTTTAAAAAAAATAAATAAATAAATAAATAAACTACCAAAAGATAATAGTACCATAATCTCCTAATGCTCAGTTTTCCAGGATATTGTGTATGTTGCTGGGAATTTAGAATAACAAAATGAGTGTTCTTTTATAGCTGTTTTCTATTGTGCAGTGTTCTTAGGCCTTCCTGGTGTATTCATTTAAAAAGCTTAATCTCAAGACTGTCCCTTCAGTTAGTTTTTACTAAATCACGCATATAATGAAACCTTCTAGTGAAAACTATGTTACTTTGCTCATAAGAGAATTCTCTTTACAATTATAAAGGTCTACTTTTAAAATAATTTAAAATGTCGGTAGCTTTTTAGGTGTTAAATTCAGGAATAATTATAAAGTAACAAAACTGATTTATCAAAAATAATTGGCCAAATGACATAACTGTCAAAATTAAAATAAGTACTTTCCTAGGACCTAAATATATTTAAGCATATATGTACTTTTGTTTTGTTTTATATTTTGGCTGGAAAGGTGGCACATCAGAATCACCTTGGGAAAATTTCAAACTCACTCTTTTCTGAAGACGCAAGGTAGATAGATGTTTTTCCTTAGCTGTTCCCTTAGACTTCTCAGTCATTCAACAAGAATTAATTGAATAACTGTTAGGTACTCAGCAGTGAACACTAGATGTTTGGTGTTTGATGCCAGGATGTTTTTTCATCTTCCCTACCGAATTTACATTGCTGTCTAAAGGATCCCTCCGTTCCTTTATTTATTTATTTTTAAAAGAGAGAGAGAGAGAGAGAGGGAGGGAGAGGGAGAGAGTTGATTTTCTTTATTTTTTCTCTGGTTCTTGTTTTTCTGACACTTACTTGTGTATGTGCTGGGGTTTGAAACCAAGTCCATGTGCATGCCAAGCATGTGCCCTTCTGCTGAGCTACCACTCCGAAGCCCTATTTATTCTATAAAAATATCATCCACAAGATTATAAAAGAGCAAGGAATCATGTGAGCAGAGTTATTAGTGAAAAAGAATTAATAGTAGAGGGGCTGGAGCGGTGGCTCAGTGGTTATGGTGCTTTGCCTGGCATGTGTGAGTTCAAATCCCAGCACCAAGTGCACAATGAAGTCTCGGAGCAAAGAAAGCCACATGAAAAACTAAACAAAAATTGAATCTCTCTCTTCTTCTCTTCTCTTCTCTTCTCTTCTCTTCTCTCTCTCTCTCTCTCTCTCTGTCCCTCTCTTTTAAAAAAAGAATTAACATTATAGATATGTTTAGTTCTGAAGAGTGGAGTGGCAATTGCTGGATACTAGAGAGGACATAGAATTGAGGAGAGTAAGGTCACAGATACTATAAATGCATTTGGGGAACAGCTGGTGAAAAAATTACAGCAGTAAATAGGATAAGACCAGAATGTGAACTGACTGATGTATGTATTCCTAAAGGAGTCTTACATTTAAAAATTATACTCTAAAGCTGAATTGTATCTTGTATGTTAAATATACACTACTTAAAAGTAACTCAAATACTTAGAACCATTTTATAGTAAGTCCTTAGCAAATATTTATTTTGTTTGTTAGTTGACAGCTTACTTTGTAAGTTTGATTTGAGGGAAACTATTGTTAAATACATGGCCAGCTGGGCTCTGTGGTTTGCTCCTGTAATCCTTGTGGCTGGAGAGGCTGAGGCAAGAGGAGTGCAAGTTCCAAGCCAGAAAGAAAGACCTTGTCTCAAAAAAAGAGTCAGGGGAGGGGGGGAGCTAGGAATGAGGCCCAGTGGTTAAGCACCTTTGGGTTTAATCCTTGGCATACCCCTCCTAAAACTTATACGTGTATGTGTATGTATGTGTATGTATGTGAATGTATATATGTGTGTATATATAATGTATATTTCCAAATGGAAATCTGCTAATGTATGACATTTCTAATGGAGTATTTGGAAGGTATTTGATAAAAGGAAGAGAAAAATAATCAAATAAGATTAAGTTGCTCTGGTATTAAAATGTTAAAATTAATCCTCCACTAATACAACTTAGCTGTTCACTCTAGATCACATTTCCCAATTAATAACTTAGATGAAAAGCCTATTTTAACTCATGTATGATATCTAAACATAATTATGCCTATAAAAGTGTTGTGCTATTGTATATTCTTACGTATGTATGACAGTATATCCAAATATATAAATGTATCAACTATATTTGACAACTCACATTCCCACCTGTTACCTTTTTTTTTTTAATGAAAGGGAGAGAGAATCAAGTTTTTATTTAATTTTTCACGTGGCTTTCGTTGTTCTGAGACTTCCTCTTGTATGTGGTGCTGGGATTTGAATCCACTTACTCACGCATGCCAGGCAAGTGCAGTTAACTGCTGAGCCACCTTTCCAGCCTCCCTTGCCCCCCCCCTTTTTTTACTGCTCTACTTTATGTGATTTTGTTTCATCTTCTGATTATATTACTTTGACTTGCTGACATTTTCCTATGCTTATTTTTATTTATTTATGTGTTTATTTTTGCAGTGCTGGGGATTGAACCCAGTAGTGCTGTACCATTGAGCTACATCCCTTTTTATTTATTTTTAGACCAAGTCTCATTAATTTGCCCAGACTAACCTCAAATTTGCAAACCTCCTGCCTCAGTCTCCTGAATTGCTGGGATTATAGGCATTCATGACCATGCCTGACTTTATATTTTTGTTATTTATCTTAGCTTCTCAATCACATTATAAACTGAGGACAAGGTAAGCCTATAATGCTTGGTAAAAGTATCTTATCTGGAGCAGGCTTTTAGTAGGCATTTGTTGATAAATGATATAGTTCATCTGGAATAGTAGGGAGAGGTTTGGAAAATATTTCTCATTCTTACACACCATAAAATTTATTCTACTAAAGTATATAATTCATTCTGGGTGTGTGACACATGCCTGTAATCCAGTGATTTGGGTGACTGAGGCAGGATAGCAAATTTGAGGCCAGCCCCAGGAACTTAGTGAGACCTAAACAACTTTAGTGAGATACTATCTCAAAAAAATTAAAAGAAAGAAAATTTTTAAATGCTGGGGATGCGGCTCAGGGGTTAAATACTCATGGGTTTGTTTAATCACTGGCATCACACAAAAAACAAAAAAATTAATGATAATGATAAAATAAATTTTAAAAAGTAAAAAACAAAATAAAGTTAAATTAAAAGGACCCAAGCACCCCTTGGTTCAATTCCCAGTACTACCAAAAGAAAAAGGAAAACCAATTTTAAGAGGGGGGAGAGAGAGCGAGAGAAAAAGAGAATAAATTTTATTTATTTTATTTATTTTTTTCACCTGGCATTCATTTCTCTGACATTAATTTGTGTACATGGTGCTGGGGTTCAAACCTGGGACCTTGCACATGCCAGGCATGCACTTTAACCACTGAGCCACTGCACCAGCTCCCAATTTAGTAATTTTTTTTTTTTTTAACAGAGAGGGACAGTGAGAGAGAAAGAGAGAGAGAAAGTCAGTTTTATTTAGTTTTTCATGTAGACTTCATTGCTCTGACACTTCTCTGTGTACATGGTGCTGGGGTTTGAACCCGAGTATTCAGGCATGCCAGAAAGTGCTGTAACTGCTGAGCCAAACTCCAGCCCCAATTTAGTGAATTTTAGTATACAGTAGTTGCCCCTATGTTTCAGGACCTGCAATAGATGCCTGAAACCATAGAAAGTCCTGAACTATGTATTCTATGTTCCAAACACACACACACACACACACACTAAAATTTGGTTTCTAAATTAGGCACATCAAGAGATTAACAACAATAATAAAATAGAGCATTAATAATAAAATGTAATAAAAGCTATGTGGTCTCTTTCAGAATATCTTACTGTACTGTGCTCATTCTTCTTGTGATGATTTTGAGATGATATTTAAAGAAAGCACTTTATGGTGTCCCTTTGGGTGCGCCTGAATTATCAGCATCACCACTTGTGTTTGGGGGCCATCACTTAGTAAAATAAGATTTACTTGAACATAAGCACTACAATACCTGCGACAGTCCTGCTGATAACCTAGACAGATCCTAAGTAACTAATGGTTAGTTAGCATATAGAGCATGAATACGTAGGACAAAGGGATGGTTCATAAACCTGATGGGATAGGGTAGGACAGAGTGCTGTGGGTGTGACAGCAGGATGGATTGCATTATTCAGAATGGCATACAATTTAAAACTTAAGTAATTATTTCTAGATTTTTTTATTTAATATTTTCAGACTGCAGTTGACCACAGTTAACTGAAACTGAGGAAAATGAAACTACAGGTCTACTGTATTTATAAATTGTATATCCATCATCACTATCTAGTTCCAGAGCATTTTCATCACCTAAAAAGCAACCTCGAACACATTGGCAGTCCCTTGCTATTCTCTTTTTGCCCTAGCCCTTGGCAACTACCAGTCTACCTTCTATTGTTATGGTTTTCCTTACACCTCTATCTATCTATCTATCTATCTATCTATCTTTCTTTCTTTCTTTCTGAGGGAGAGAGAGACAAAGAATCAACTTTTACATATTTTTTTTTAATCTGGCCTTTATTTTTCCAATACTTAGTTGTATATGTGGTGCTGGGTTTTGAACTCAGGTCCTTGTGCATGCCAGGCAAGTGCTGGAACCGCTGAGCCAAAACTCCAGCCCTTCCTTATATATCTTAGTAGGATCATGCAGTGTGGTCTTTTGTGGCAGGTTTCTTTTACTTCCTCTTTCATGTTGCAGAATGTCAGTACTGCATTTCTTTTTATGGCTGAATAATATTCTGTTGTATAGATGCAGGACATGTTAACTTATACTTTGTTAGTTGGTGGACATTAGGCTTGTTTTCATCTTCTGGTTATTATGAATGATGCTGCTGTAAAAATTCATGTGCAGCCAGGCATGGTGGCTCGTGCATGTAAAATCCCAGCAGCTCAGGAGGCCAAGGCACAGAGATCACAATTTCGAGAACAACCTCAGCAATTTAGTGAGACCCTGTCTGAAAATTTAAAATGAAAGAATGAGTGCCCCTGGATTCAATCCCCACTGCTGCAACAAAGAACAAAAACAAAACAAAACAAACAAAAAACCAAACAAACACAATTCATGTACAAGTTTTTGTGTGGATGCATATTTTTAGTTCTCCAGGGTACATATGAGCAGTATTTCTGGGTCACATAGTAACTGTTCAACTCTTTAAGGAATTTACCAGACAGTTTTCCCAAGTGTTTACACCATTTTACGTTTCTGTCAGCAGCATGCGAGGGTTCCAGTTTCTCCACGTACTTGTAATCTGACTTCGCCTATTTTTAATTGGGTTGTCAGTATCTTATTGTTGAATTGTAAGGTTTTTATTTATTTTTCATATGTCTCTTGTCAGATATGTGATTTGTAAATTTTTTTTCCTCTTTTGTGGTTTTTCTTTCTTGTTTTCTTTGATGGTTGTGTTTTGGATATACTTAAAAAAGTACTGCTTAAGGGTTACAAAGAGTTACCCCTATGTTCAGTTCTAGCTCTTAACATTTAAGTCTCTGATCCCTTTTGAATTGTGCATGTAGTGTAAGGTTTGAATTAAGCTTCATTCTTCAACATGTACCTATTCAGTTCTCTGTCATCATTTGTTTTTTTTTTTTTAAGACAGGGAAAGAGAGAGAAAGAGAAAATCAATTTTATTTAGTTTTTCATGTGGCTTTCATTGCTCCAACACTTCATCGAGTACATAGTGCACACGCACCCATGTGCTTGCGCCTGCCAGACAGTTGCTGCAACCGCCTAGCCATCGCTTCCGACCCTGTCCATAATCAGTTTGTTGAAAAGATTATTCTTACCCATCAAATTGTTTTGGCACCCTTGACAAAAATTATTTGAAAATACGTGTGTTTATTTCTGGACTCTTAAATTTATTCCATTGATGATTTGTGTCTCTCCTTAACATCTATACCGCATTGTCTTCATTATACTTTGTATGTAGGTTTGAAAATGGGAAGTGTGAGTCTTTCAGCTTAATTTTTTTAAAAAAATTATTTTGGTTATTCTGGATATCTTTCATTTTCATATGAATTTTAGGATCAGTTGTCAATTTTTACAAAACACATAATTGTGATTTTGATAGGGATTGTATTGAATTTGTAGATCAACTTGGGGTGTATTGCCATCTTAACAGTATTGTGGTTGTCTAATCCATGGAATGGCTTTCCATTTTGTAAGCCGTAATTTCTGTTAGTGTTGTTTCAGTGTACATGTACTGCATATCTTTTGTTGAATTTGTTCTTAAGCATTTAATTCTTTTTTTTATTCTATAGTAAATGGAATTGTTTTCTTAATTTGATTTCCAGATTATTCATTGTTCATGTATGGAAGTACAGTTGATTTTTGCATATTGATCTTGCAACTTTGCTGAATTCATCCTCTATTTCTAGGCACAGATGCAGCCCTTCATCACCCTTCTGAATACTACACGTCAACAGCGGTTTCTAGATAGAATTTTCCTGTTTACCCAGTCTTGCTTATTAGAGATTTGAATAAATTTATGCACATATGAAAAATAAGATTAGACAGCTGGTAAATTATGTTAATTTCTTCATTTAGTGCTATCTGGCTGTGGCATGGGATTAAAAATGGAAGATTGTGGACCAGTATGTAAAGCAGTATATTTTACCAGTAGTAAAAATCTCAGAGTTTGTTGCAGGAGTAAATGAATACTTAAAATGGCAAATAAATACTCAAGAAAGATTCCAACCTCACTAGCAGTTAGTAAAACAGACAGTAAAACTTTACTTAGCTTATAATGTGTTTGTTGATCAACAAGGATTAAATAAGGTAAACATACATAAAGTAAAAAGTGTGCTTGTTGAATAAGTTTTAGTTTTCCAGTCCCAGTAATATTGTTATTATCACTGATCCTTAGGTGTTGTAATAGATATAGAAATTGGTAGGGTAGTTCCTGCCTTTTCTCTTAAACATTTATCAACTTCTTTCTATATGTTATTCATTGTCATATTTAATACTCTGGAGAAAAAAAAAACCCTCAACCCCATGAAGTAAATAATGCTTTCATTTCACTGATGAGGAAATTGATGTTTAGGAAGTTAAATAATTTTGCTCAAGGTTCCACAATTTGAAACAGGAAGAAGGAGAATTTGAACCTAAGTTTTTCTAATTCTAAAATCTAGCCTTGAACTCTTAATTTCTATACTGTACTGCTTCGTTACTACATTTAAGGATCTTAAACCAGGTTGAATATATTAAACAAACATATGACACTTTTGGTCCTTAAACTAAAGTGAGTAAGATTTTTTAAGGCAACATTTTAAAATTAGAGGTTTACTTTACTTCAGAAAATTTTCAAGTCTTTGCCCTTGGAAATCAGATATAGGATTTGCCCACTTTTTTTTTTTTTTTTTTTTTTTTGTTGAGAGAGAGAAAGAAAGAGTAAATTTTATTTTTCATCTGATTTTGTTTTGTTGACACTTAGTTGTATTTGTGGTGCTGTGGTTTGCACCCTGATCCTTGCCATGCCAGGCAAGTGCTCTACCACTGGGCCATGTCTTCAGCCCTAGGATTGCCCACGTTTTAATCTGCCATATTACGTAGTTGTCTTCACTTTTAGAACATGGGTGCTTGAAATTCACAGTCAAATTTTGCATTCTGAAGTAAATAAATCCACTTTGTAAAAGAAGTCTTGGGAGTACCCTTTTTCTAGTTTTAAGGGATAAAGTTATAGCTTCAAGAGAGTGGTAGGTAAAAGTCGAATAAAATAACTCAATTTATTTTCTTCATGTTGAAACCTTGTGTTTTACATCACATCTTTCCTGCATTAAAAAAAATGTAATGCGGGCTAGAGTGGCTGCTCAGCGGTTATGGCACTTGCCTGGCATGCAAAAGGACCCAGGTTGGAACCCGATCACCACATACACAACAAAGTGTGAGAGCAACAAGGGCCACATGAAAAATTAAATAAAATTGATTTGTCTTTCTCTCTTTCTCTCTATCCTTCTGTCTTAAAAAAAAAAAAAAGTAATGTGATTGCCTTATATGTGCTCAATATTTATTGTGGTTTTTTTTTTAATTGAGTCTACGGAAGTTTTATAGTTTGCATTCTTTGTGTTATACCTTTCTTTGGGAATCTCATATTCAGTGCATACCAGTGTGCTGAATTTGGTTTGAACAATAGGATTCCAAGGAAGGAAATTTAACCTAAAGTCACCCAAAACTTGGCGTGTTGTGGTGCTTTAATAAAAGTGAATTTTAAAACAGATTTAAAATAACTAATAATGGATTAAAGCATTGCTTTCTAAATATTGTGTTAGAGACATGTTTGACTCTTGATTTTGTGAACTTTTTTTCCCCTAATTTTAAACCTCATTCATACCTTCTGTGATTATTTTTTCATTTGAGGCAACCTCTTTTTTTCTTTCCTCTTTTGTCAGTAAGTTTCATTCTTCATGCCCTTTGAAACATTCCTTCCAGTATAAATCAGCATATATTTCATCTTTTTAATATTTTAGCTCCAAGGTAAATTAAGGAAGCCTTTTGCATTAGTTATTTAATATTATTTGTTGAGTACACATATACCCAGAGTTGAAGATCTGCTAGTACTCAAAGTCTATCCCAGATTGAGAGACTGCCTGCTGATGGATCAAGGATTGTGTTCAGTACTCCCCCCACTTTTTTTTTTCCACTTTATGACACAGAGTAGGGCCACTTAAGGCCTTAGTTGATAATTATATTATCACCACTTTGTTCATAGGCTCCAGAAGGACTAAATAGAAAGGACTCCTTTTTGTTCCTTCATTATTTAGAAAATAGAAAAGGTTTACAGTGAAACGTTTACCTCATTCTTAGCAATGATAATGATCATAGTAATAGCAATAAAAGTAAGAGCTTACTGGTTTGAATATTTTACTTTTATTATTTAATCTTCATTATAATCCTTTGAGGTATAAGTATAATATTATCTCTACTTTATGCATTAGAAATTAATGCTGACAAAGAATGTGACTTACCCAAGGAATGAGAGAGGGAAGTCTCACAAGCAATTCAAAGCCAACATAATTAACAAGTTCTCTAAGACCCTAAGTTCCTTGTGGTCAAGAATTTAATATCATGTTTATTATTTTCTTTCTAGTACTTAGCACAATACCAGGCATATGGTATATGCTTGAGTTTTTGTTTTAAGATTAAATGGAGTTATGAGGGGCTAATTTGTTACCTTTAAGTCTTCTGGAGGGAATCCATACTAATTTTGTTTGCATTGCATGATTTTTTTCCCTTTGTCTTGGAATACCATTTAGCTGGAAACCAAGCAAGTTTCTATTCAATCTTTAAGTCCATCTTTTCTGTAATGCCTTTTTTGTCTCCTTTAAGTAAGACCTGTCTTCTCTTTCTATTTCTTTCTCTTTAAACCTTTATTATCATACCTATTATATTGTAGTTGACCTTCTTCCCCTAGCTTGGAAACCTTTCATTAGGTCAGGGAAGGAGGCAGTGGTAGACTTTATCTTACTTATCATACCTGCTGATCAAGTATAATTTCTGGTACTCAGTAGATACTCACTAAATATGTGGGTTGAATAATTCATACAAACAAGCCAAAAATAGACTTGCAGATAAATGGTGAGGCATTTATTTAAGTGTTGTCCTGAGTTACTGTCAGTTATATTGTGGTATTAGGCTACTTCTTAGTTCATGAAAAATATCATTTCTCTAGATGACTTTTTTTCAGAAATACTAACATTTGAGAAGATCCTACATCATCCTAAGATTGCTACTAATATTTTGTATTAAGTTTTCTATCACCTTTAAAGGAGAAAATTTAAGAAAGGAAGAAAAAATCCTAAATCAGTGGAAGGTGTGATCATGAATAATTAACAAAATGTACAGGAATGAGCAAGTTTTTTAATACGTTTTGTATAGAAAGAAGTATGTGAGATTGAATTCTAGAATTTTGGAATATGGAATATGAATCAGAATTATCTGTTCTTACTTGTACCATGTATAGGGTTGTTCATAAGGATCAGCTGAGAGATAATATAGATAGAAGATACTCGTAAATAGGCGAAAGATAATGTTCGTTTTTATAAAGAAATTTTATTAAATAATGTGTGCCGTAGAGTTAAGTGATTCTTAAGAATTAAATATATTAGTTGTGTTGCTATATAACAAATTATAGGTTAAAACAGTAAACATTTGTTATCTTCTAATTCCTGTGAACCAGAAATATGGGTGCATCTTACCTGGGCACCCTCTTATTCAGGTGTCTTACAGGGTACATACTTCCTACAGTCAAGGTGTTAACGGAGACTACAGTCAACACAAGCCTTGGCTGGCACAGAATCGGCTTCCAAGCTTACACTAGGCTTTTGGCAGATCACAGATTCTCGGGCCATTAGCTGAATACAAGAGTTCCTTGCCACAAGAATCTCACCTTAGAGTGGTCACATCATGGAGTCTGTATTCCCTTCGAGGAAGAGAGGGCACCAGGGCAGTACCAATCTCTTTGTAATCTAATCTCAGAAGTAACTCATTTTTGTTGTGTTCTGTTTGTTAGAAGCCAACACTCAGTCCAGTGCATACTTGAAGGCAAAGCCTTGAATAATAGGAAAGTGACATCATAGGGACCATTTAAAGACTGCCTACCATAATGCCCTATGGAATTAATATGAGGATTTCAGTGTTACATAAGTGAAAAAATTGAACAAAAATAAGCTCAAGGAGGAAGTTGAATGTTTTACATACTCTTAGTATGTAGAGGGGTAAGCTGACCAAAAATTGTTAGTCAGGAATAGAAATGTAGCTATTTGTCAGGAGTTAGAAAATAATGAATTAGAATAATTTAACTATTTATTTATTTTTTAGGAGAGTGAGAGAGAAAATCAATTTTATTTATTTTTTTCATCTGGTTTTCATTTCTCCAACACTCAGTTGTGTATGTGGTGCTGGGGTTTGCACTGGCTCCTTGTGCATGGCCCTGCAAATGTTTACCACTGAGCTACTTCTCCAGCCCCAGAACAATATAACTAATTAAGAGACAGTATTACTGTATTGTGTGCATATTTCACTTCCTGCTGTGTATTTCTCATTTCTGTGTTAGTACTAATGTGTAGAAATCTTTTCCTGTTTGAGGTAGATTCACTAATGGAGAGTCTTACTTGAAGATACAGGACTTAATTGTGGATAGCTGAGCAAAGACACTTATAATTTCCTTATGAGGCCAGAATTAGACTTGACTATGTAATATCTTTTTTGTTTTGTTTTAAGAGAGAAGGACAGTGAGAGAGAGAACGAACCAATTCTCACTGAACTTTCCACATGTCTTTCACTGCTCTGACACCTAGCTGTGTATGTGGGTGCTGGGGCTCGATCCCGTGCACTTGGCGCATGCCAGGCAAGCGCCACAACCACCCAGCCACCGCTCCAGCCCCGACTATGTAATACCTTAAATTTAGTTTTCATGTGTGATGGGTTAGTTTCCCCATGTTTTCTCCATCCTGAATCAGTCTTAATTAAAAATGTTTGTCAGATATAAAGACAACAGCAAAATATGGAGAAATACAAATGGAGAAAATATTTTGAAGATGTTTATTTCTAATTATTTATCGATCTAATAAATTTTTCAGTAAAATTTCAATAAACTTTCATGGAAACTTGAAGTAATGTTTCTAAAATTTATCTAAAAATTCTGAAGAAACTATGAGTTTCAGTGTAGTGCTAAAAACACTGTGGTGTCTGCGGAACAAGCCCTGATACCCCTCGCTTGATGAATGTATTAATAAGCCGATTGAACTCAGGGGCACTTAACCACCAAGCCACCATGCATACGTATACGATGGAGTTCTACTCTGCTGTTAGAATGATATCATGGCATTTTCAGTTAAATGAATGGAAATGGAAAAAATCATGCTGAGTGAAATATCCTAAACACAGAGACTTAAGGGATGAATGTTTTCCTCATATGTGGAAACTAGAGTAGAACCCAAGACAGGATGAAAGTTAGCTTAATTTAATTAATAAACTCACCAAAGTTGAAATTTCACATAAAAAAAATACTGTGGTGTATTTCTTTGCACAGGTATGATTGGTAGGTGTAAATTGCACTTATGATTCTATCGTGCTTGTTTAGTTTTTCCAGATGATTCTGATAGGTTTTAAAAGCCCTCCTCTCAGATGTTTACTCAGTATCTTGTTAACTGCAGATTGTGAATCAGTGGATCTGGAGTAGAGTCTGACATTGTGCATTTCTAATAAACTCAAAGATGATGTACCCTTGTAAGGTTCTAAACTGCTAACTTGCTTAGACAGACTTAGTTGTGTTGTCTTTACTCAAAAAGAATTATTTATAAGTATGATATTTTGTTAAGTAAATCTCACTTTTTCTCATTTAATCCTTACAACTGCTTTACAAGACTAATCCTTGTTTAGGATGGAAAATTCAGTTTTGCTTCGTTTTGTTTTGTTTTTGTAGTACTGGGGATTTTGAACTTAGGTCTCACATGTAATAGGCAGGTGGTCTACTACTGAGCTAGACCCCCTGTCCTTGATTAGTTGTATGTGGTGCTGGAGATAGAACCCAGGTCCTTGCACATGCCAGACAAGCACTCTACTGCTGAGTCACCTCTCCAGCCCCCATAAATAAAAAGGAACAAAATATTAGTTATATAACCATCAGAAATTAACTTAGGAGCTGGAGAGGTGACTCAGTAGTTATGGCGCTTGTCTGGCATGCACAAGGATATGGGTCTGAACCTCAGCACCACGTACACAATGAAGTGGCGGAACAATGAAAGTCACATGAAAAACTAAATAAAATTAATTCTCTCTTTCTGTCTCTCTTATACTATCCTGTTCTCTCTCTTAACAAAAAAGGAAAATAATATATTTGTTTGTTTAAAATTCCTAGTGAAAGTTAAAGCTTTATGATGTATTATATTGTGTGTTTTCTCCCACCTTATGAAAACAAAATGTTGGAGTAATATCACTAAAACTAAAATGCATTTACTCAGAGAAGACTAGGAGGAATTATCAAATCATAATAATAAGTTAGATTAGGGTAATGGAATCACAGGCACATTTTTGCTTATTTATTTCTGGTACCACAGATTGAACCCAGGGGCTCTCAGTTAATCCCTGAGCCATATCCCCAACCCTTTTTATTTTTTATTTTGAAACAGGGTCTTGCTAATTTCCTAAGTGCCTCACCAAGTTGCTGAGGCTGGCTTTGAACTTGTGATCCTCCTAACCTCAGCCTCCCCAGCCGCTGAGATTACAGGTGTGCACCACCATGCCTGACCACTTTGTCCTGTAGTCCAAAATATTTGCAAGTGCATATATTATCTTTGCAATAAGAATTAAAAAGCCTTAAATTGCCTCTCAGGAACAGATCTCATAGACAATAACTAGACTAAGTAAATATTTGGCAGTTCATCTGAAAATCATCAAGGCTTCAGTAGAAACATACATAAAGAATAATTCACATAAATGAAAGCACAAATTGTAATTGAACAATAGAAAAAATTAAAAACTATGGTAAAACATGTTATATGTAATCAAGTAGGGACCTGCCATTCCTAGAAGTATTGTAGCACTACCTACCAATACTGATAAGTAAAACAAAACCAATATATTCATTCATTTCTGGTGGTGTTATGCAACCTTGCAAAAGGCAATATGATTAACACAAAGAAAAAATCTATAATATTTAATATAATACAATAGAATACAAAAATATTGCAGGGACACTCCAGCTGTCATTGTGTAAAATGTTTATATGCTTAAGGCAATCTGTTGAAATAAAAATTGTTTATTTAGGGTAAAGAGATGAAATTATACAGTGTTTTAGTATTTTTTTTTTAAAATTCTTCCCAAAACAGTTAGAATCAGCATGTTATAGAGATACAGCTTTATCAATGTTTATAGCAGCTCAATTTACTATAGCTAGACTACGGAACCAATCCAGATGTCCCTCACTCGACGAGTGGATTCAAAAACTTTGGTACATATATACAATGGAATACTACTTAGCCATTAGAGAAAACGATATTATGGCTTTTGCAGCCAAATGGATGGAGATGGAAAAAATTATGCTAAGTGAAGTATCCCAATCTCAGAGACTCAAGGGCTGAATGTTTTCTCTCATTTGTGGAAGCTAGAATACAAGTGGAAACAGTATGATAGATGGCTAAGCTAATAATAACCTCAAAATGTATGAATTTTTACACAAACAGGGGGAAACTTGCCTAGGATACCTGGAGACGTAGAGAGCGGGGAGGGATGAGGAAGGATATCTAAGGAGACTGGAGGGAGGAGGTATGGGGGAATCAACTGAGAAGGAAATCTCCGACCTCCACGAGATGTCCAGTTAACACAGGGGTTCATTTGGGGGAAACATAGAACCATGGGGAATCCAAGGCGGGAAACCGTGATATGGCATCAGCCTTGGCTTGCTGTATGAATATACATTTGTTCTTGATTGTTTGATAATGATTCCCTCTCAATTCTAAGTCCATATTCAACTAATAAAAAAAAATTCTTGTGCTCACTTCAGTAGCACATATACTAAAATTAGAATGATACAGAGAAGATTAGCATAGCCCCTGCACAAGGATGACACCCAAATTCATGGAGCATTCCTTGTTTTTACTTTGGATATATTTTTTATTGTACAACAACTAAATTTATTAATAAAAATAAAGTATGGGTTAGACAAACCCTCATTTGAAAAATAAATAAAAATTCTTTAATCTTGCAGAACTTTTCAACTAAAAATATGTCTGTGCTAACTTTTCATATAATAGCCTTTTGACTATCAAGTGAGTAAAATACATTTTACTCTTTATGAATGTTTAGGTTTTCTTTGTATTTGTTTTCAACCACCTTCACGTTATTGCCCGTAGATTTTTTTTTTCTAAATCAGAAACTAGTCTTCATTGAGATTTGTTTTCAACTTTCCTCATGCTAAAGGAAATTCATTTATTCAAAATTTATTGAGCTTACCTTGTATGTGGTACAGTTATTACCTCATAGTGGCACAGGGAACATAGATTTGGAACCACAAGGAAATTGTGATTTTAATAAATAGGTATTATTTATTAAAAGATATAATTTCACAAGCGACTAAAGGACTTCAGGTATTTAAAAATAGTACATAATTTCTGGTTCCAGTTTCTTTTCCGTGTTAGATGTATAAATCTATGTTTAAAAAAAGGAAGTTGGGCTCTGTCCTGGATAAATTGTTAACAGAGAATATATTACTACAGGGAAAGGAAAAAGAGCAATCTTGAAATAAACTATGTGGGGCTGAAGCGGTGGTTCAGTGGTTACCGCACTTTCCTGGCATGCGCGAGTATGCAGGTTTGAGTCTCAGCACCAGGTGCACAACAAAGTGTCAGAGCAACGAAAGCCACATGAAAAACTAAACAAAATTGATATTCTCTCTCTCTCTCTCTCCCTCTCTCTTTCTCTTTCTATCTCTGTCTGTTTCTTGTCCCTTTCACTTAAAAAACATGTACGTGTGTATATGTGTAAATAAGCCCTGGAAAGTGATCTTTTATTTACTCTAATAGGTAGAAAAGGGCTCTCAAAGGTTAAGAAAGGTACCATAATACTTTATTTTCTAGTACATAGTTCATTCCCCCATCATTTATCTTCTTCCAACTACCCAGTTGGATTTAATGAAAGAGTCTACTTCTTGAATCTCTGCCCAAAAATATTTTGAAAGAGGTCTAGCAGACTACTGGAGCAATAAGCAACACTGTCTTTTCAGGAATATTGTAGGCTCAGAATTAATCACATTTGAATGATTTCTCCCTTTCTTCCCATATCTTCTTCACATCATTTGTTGGGTCTAACCTGTATAATATCTTTGCTACACAGTTTTTTTGTTCATGTTCTCATTTCTTTATGTTTGGATTATTACAGTAGGCTTGTAAAATTGGTCTTCTCCTTTCAGCTTTAGTTCATTTCTTTTCCATGCCTAAAAGTGCCTTCCAAGCATGTGATGGTAAGCATTAGCTTTCTTATCTTAAATGTTCTTATAGAAGCAGTTTTATGTTTCCACCTGTAAACAGTATACCCAAATAAAAATGTTGCTTTAGCAGTTTATACCTTTTTACAAAGAATCTTTTTTAGTGGGAAGGCAGTACTGGGGATGGAACCCAAGGCCTCACATATGCTACACCTGTAGCCCCCAAATAAATAATCATTTATCTTGTATTTTTTTTAGTAGTAGGAAAAAAAGGTAAAGGAAAGATATAGGAGCTGATATTATTGTGTTTCAGTACTACCAATTTATCCTTAAATAATACAATTATTACATAGTCTTACACTGACCCAACTCTTTTAGGAAGGGAGAATGTTAATAAAATTAGCAATACAGGTAATTGCTAAGATTTAGATAGTAGGACCCTGCATAGTAAATTGTGTTTGAGGGTAGGAATTCTATAATGAGTGAGCATTTCTGCTCTTCTAATATTTTTAAGTTTTAACTTATTTTATTCTTTTAATGTTTTTTATCTTGCCTTTGAAAAATTCTAAGCTGGATGAAGAGGGAAGATTATTTTGATCTGCATCTAGACTAGCATTGCTTGAAAACTGCTGAAATCTGGGAATTTGCTAGAAATTTGGTCAGTTCCTAAGGTGTTCCCTTGTGAGCAGTTTTCCACTTGGAGGATACCTAAGGAGGGTATAACATCTGGAGAGCTTTATATTAAACAATAGTCATCAGATTCCAGATTGCCACTACATTAATTACTTTTTTCTCTTTGAGAATAAGTTTTATTGAGCAGTTATTACTTAAGAATTGTGTTATATTCTTTGTGGGTGGGGCAGAAAACTAACTTCCCATAGGTGGCTTAACGAAAGTGAAGTTGGCCATAGCTGTGATTATTTTCTTCACACTCTGAGCCTAAGCTTTTAAGGTAGGCAACTGCCACCTCCTCTAGGGCATTTTCCCTGATTTCTTTCTGTCCTTTCCAGTTTAGAATTAATTCCTCTCTTCTCTGGACTTACTTGGATCTTGTTTATGACCCTATACTTTTCTACCTTATAGTGTAATTATATCTGTACCTTTTGAAAGAAAAAAAATACTATATTTTATAATGGAAATTCTTAGAGCAGGGTGTATGTCCAACTTTTCTTTTATCTTTCACAGTACTTAATACATTACTTTGTACACAGTGTAAAAGCTTAACAGTTCCTGATTATTGTGAAATTTACATGGAAAAAATAATGAACTTCAAAAGTCATTGTTCTACACTCTTGAAATGTCTTTTGCTTCAGAGAAAAAATAGCAAAAATTGTAAAGGTGATATCTTAATGACTGAAGTTAGGAAAACAGCCTGTTAAAGAAAGCAGCGTTCAAGTGCAAGGGAAGAAGTGTGTGCAGATGTACATAGACAATGCAAAGAGTTTGATATTAAGACTAATGCTTCCTTGAAGATAAAACATTGAAACATTTTAAGAGGGGAATCATTTGATCAAATTGATTTTTTAAATAAATTGACCTGATACAATAAAGCAGCATCTCCAGAGATGATAACACTGAAAGATGGGAACCCAGGTAGGCTATTGTAATAGAGTAGCAAAGGAGAAGTCCTAAGGTCATAGACCAAAGGCAGTATAGTAGAACAGAAGAGAATGGTTTGAAGATATACAAATAAAATTGGTAGTCTTGGGGATGTGTGGGGTAAGGCAGATGGAAGTATTTTGAGTAGGCTGGATGAAGTGCTCATGTTTAAGTTACAGAAGGAATATGGGAGGAGGGAGACTAGAAGTAACTTTTGTGACTGGGATGAATTTTGAACATAGTAAATTTTAATTTTCTGTAAGATAGCCGGTTGAATAGATGACCAGCAGCATGTTGTTGGTTGTCTAAGTCTCAGGATTAGGAAGACATCAAGGCTGACAGTCATTAGCAGACAGGTTCAGAGTGGTCTTTGTCCTAGAAAGCATGAATTGTACTGTTAGGATCCTTCCTTCTGTACTTGGCTTTCTTCTTTAGTGTTCCCACTAGATCAGAGCATTTGTTATGGTACACTTTCTATAACTTTTTTTAATAAAGGACAGTGAGAGAGACAGAATCAATTTTTATTAAGATTTTCACATGGCTTTCGTTGCTCTGACACTTAGATGTGTACGTGGGTATTTACTAAATTACTGCTTTAGCTGGGAAGAAACTGACAACTTTCTCAGAAGCTTTAAAAAATGCAAGGAAGCCCCTGGTTAAGGTACAGCCGTCTTTTCATATCATAACCCATTTTGTATCATCTTCTCAGATGTGAATCACCTATAACTTATTAGAAGTATCCTGTCAATTTGTTTAAGCATTTCAACAAGTAGCTATTTTAAAGAAAATGGTGAGTAAATAATGATATGCAGATGATAATCACATGGTGAAATCATACAAATAGATTTTGAGTAATGAGCATGTTGCTATGTTTAGGACACATGATGTTGAACTTCTGTTATTTGACTATTAGGTTTAAAGTTGATGCTTTAAATTTTTTTTTATTTACCGTTTTTATTTTTATACTTGGGATTGAACCTAGGGGCATTTAACCACTGATTAACATCCCCAGCCCCTTTATATATTTTTATTTCGAGACAGGGTTTTACTAAGTTGCTTAAGGTGTCACTAAGTTGCTGAGACTGGCTTTGAACTTGCAGTCCTCCTGCCTCGGCCACCAGAGCTGCTGGGATTGTGGACGTGGGCCACCATACTCTGTGATGCTTTAATTTTTTAGTAGGCTGAATTTGAGAATCTAATGACTGATATTCTTTTTGATGATAATACATTAATGTGCAACCACAAACAATATTTTCAAATGGTAATTATAGGACTTTGGTCTACTCTGAAAAATAGACAGGAGATATTATATTCTTTGCTGCTAGACGCTATTAAAATGGAATCATTTTATAATTGCCTTCCTTCAAAGAAAAGTGTTGCCTGTTGCTGTGTTCACCACCATCATTACCTCATCTCACTAGTTTGGCTATCTTACATACTTTAAATGGATCTTTAACCTATGCCTGTGATCTTACGTATCGTTTTGTTTTGTTTCTTTAAATTTGTTTACCCAGAGACTGCCCAAGCTTATTCTCTCATCTGAGAATATTTTATCAACAAGCTGTCAGCAGCTTTTGAGAAATGCTTAACTTATACCTGCTCTTAGAAGTAGTACAGAGATCTGTACTCCTTAGCCTCTTCTGAATATGCCTCAATAGCCATTTTGTTCTCCATTGCCCTTTGCTCCAGTAGTTAGCTTTTGCTATTCTGATGTCACTTAGGACCTTACTGTAAATTACTTTTTACTGTGGATCAGGCTTACTTTTATTTTAAAAACTTCGTATTACCTTAATCTTTCATCCATACCAAATAAACAGTGTTTCCATTCTCTTAGTTTTGAGTGCCTCTCCACCCTTTTACACCCACCTGAAGAATCTCATTTTATATCACATTTTTACTCTTGGACGTAAAATGTGTAGTATATACCTGTAAAAGGAAATTTTCATCTCCTCTTAAAAAAATGATAACTTTCATGAATAGAATTCTCTTCTGATTTGTAGTTTTGAAAATAGTATAAAGTAAAAATCTACACAAATCCTAAAACTAGCAAAACCGCAATTAGAAATATATAACAGTCACAATAAGACAAAATTAAAAGGCTTTCTTGACTTGGATCTGTTGTCTTGTATTACTGTGCCTGCCTTCTCCCTCACTATCTTGTGAAAATAT
Organism: Aplodontia rufa; assembly: GCA_004027875.1. Classification (NCBI taxonomy): domain Eukaryota; kingdom Metazoa; phylum Chordata; class Mammalia; order Rodentia; family Aplodontiidae; genus Aplodontia; species Aplodontia rufa. The sequence continues at coordinate 51,360 of PVKS010000967.1, forward strand.
TCATTGCTCTACTCAGGATTCTTTTTCTTTGCATCATATTCTTATTAGGTGAGAATCAAAAGTGACAATTTAGGATTTGGGAACTTGTTGTGATAAGACCCTATTGCCACTGCTTTTCCAGTTTTGTAGCTCCCCCCCCCCCCAAAAAAAAAACAACTGGGATTTTTAGTTCTGACTTCAGTCAGGTAATGGAGAACTAGTTTACCCCAGAGTCAGACCCTGTATTTTATAAAGCTATTTTAATGAAAATGGAGTTTTCCAAATTAAATGTGATAAACACAAAATTGATTGATGCTTGAAAATCCTTTTACGTTGTTTAAGAAACCACAATTCATTAATCAAGGAAAATAAAAAATGATTAACTTTGGGGAGGGGTGCCGGGGAGTGTTACAAGGGATTTAACTCAGGGTTGCTTAACCAAAAAGCCACATTCCCAGAGCATTTTTTATTTATTATTTTAAAATAGGATCTTACTAAGTTACTGAGGCTAACTTTGAACTTGTGATCCTCCTGCCCTAGCCTCCAGAGCCTCTGGGATTAAAACATGTGCTACTGTGTACAGCTTAAATAAATTTTTGAGTTCAAAAGAGCTAAGAATAAAACAGTACTGGATTCAGTTTTGCTTTGGCTGGTATCAAGTATCATAATTTTAACTTAGTATGAAATGTGGGAAATATCAAGCACTTCATAGACATTTCTCTGGGATCAGTCTGGCTTCCTGACTATGATATTTGTCATTACTGTTAGTACACAGGTTTTTAGTCCTGGACTTAACTTTCCTACTGACTCATTTTTTGAAGTTGGGCCAGTAATAGTCTTTCTGAGATTTATTTTCTTGTTTTACTCATGTAATGTTTTAGATATGTTTGTTATGGCTAGACTTGATAATTTTATGTGCAATGCCAATTTTGTTGAGAGAAGGAGGGCCAAAAAAGCAGACCCTTGGAAAATTGGTTTATCTTTCCTTACCCTACCTTTGATAAAGGAAATTTTAAAGTACGATTGATGATAGGACATCAATGATTTGAAATACAGATTTGCTTTCATCTACTTTCAGGTACTTTTAGGTACTTTCCAGTAATCTCTGCAGACATGAAGGAAAATACATTTTAAAGAAAAAAACTCTTGTGATCAATTAAAACTGGCTTCTGTGGTACAGTGATGTTACTCTTAGAATTTTATATTTTTTCTCTACTTCCATTGAGTAAGTTGAGGGCATTATCTTTATATTATGTATTTTTTATAATTAGTTGTTATTAATAAATATTTAATCATGTTTCTTTATGGAATTTATCCAGTTTCTCACTTTATGTTCATTCTATTTTAGGGCCTGAAACATTAAATGGTATTTGTTATTTTTACTTTATAATTTAGATAGTTTGTTAAATAAAATCTTTAAAAATTTCATATCTAGAAGTGTTTTCAGCAGCTGTAGTACGAAGTTAATATTGACCTATTTTGGCTTTCTGTGTGGTGTCTGTATTAGATAACAATTGATTGCCTTAAATACTAGTGAAAGATATATTATTAATGACAAGACCCAGTTAACACTAAGTTGGGAAAATATTCACTGTTTGTGGAAAGCTCATATATAATACCGTGTAAGAATTACAAATTGTCCTGGCAATTTCTAGTCTTATAATTGGGTAGAACAAGATATCCCCTTTTGATTTTTTTAATTGATGATTAATAAATTCCTAGCAAAGATGGTTAAGAATTGTTTGCAAGTTGTTAGTTGTCTGTGTTCTGCTAATTTGTCCTACAGATGGCATTGTTATAGCTTGTGAACTCACATTTTTGCTTTCCACAAAGATCTCTTATTGTTTCATCTTCAGCTTTTTTTCATTTAATTCAATTGCTTCACTGATTAGTCAAACTAGATCAGAATATAGAGCTATATGAATATAACTGCTAACTTTGAATAATAATTTTTCCTGAACTAACATCTAAATTTTTAATTTTGAAGTTGTATAACTAGTTAACACAGACTATTATTGAATTAAAATTAAACATAATTACTTATAAATTTGTAATAAAGTGTTGAAATGCTATTTTAAAAAATGTTTTGTGAAGAATTTTATGTAAGTTTATATAGTTTGTAGCTCAAGGGATTACAAGAATTTTTTATTTTTTAAAATTGTCTTGAGGCAGTAAGTACAGTGGTTAAGAGCATAGATTTAGGTTAAGATTTGAGTCTTTGTCCTGATGTCTCTTTTTAGCTATGTAAATTTAGGCAAATTACTGAACTTCTTTAAAAAGGGTTCCATTCTATAATAGTCTGCAAGATTATTAGGTAAGTAAAGGACACTATATTGTCAGGTATTATATCCACAATTTCTGGCACCTCGTATATACTGAATGAATTTTTGCTGAAGTGATTCTGTTTTGCAAGATTGCCATGAAAATGAAATGACAATGTGAATGTAAAGCAGGTAGTAATATGCATCGCAGTCATGAGCTGCTGTTACTGTCAACTAACAGAAACTCGCCAGTCTGTCTAATACGTGGGGTAGATTCTTTTCCTTAGATTCTTATGTCATGTTTTTCAGGATTTACTTGCCCCATCCCTATCCCAAAAGCTTTCATTTTGCTTTTCGTTTTCTGATATTTCTTGGGAATCTCCACCAAAGGCCTTTTTCTTTGACAGCTTACATCCTTTGTACCAGTATCTTTGTCATTGTAATTTTATACTTCTTATACTTTATGCTCTGAATATCATCAAGTGTGAAGATATAATAATTGCATTTTTAAAGGAAAATATTTTACAATGCTATTAAGCAATTATTTAGACCACCCACCCATGTATTTCATGAATGTAAAGTAAAGAGGTAAATACCTGTCTAGCAAGAATCTTGTGAAGATTAACATTTATATAACATAATGTAGCAGAATTCTTGGCATAAACAAAGGTGCTCAACAAATGATGCTATTTATTAATAGTCTTGATGTTAATATTTTAATATTTTAAAGCTTTTTTTTTTTTTTGGTACTGTGCATTAAACCATTAAACCCCAGGGCACTTAACCACTAAGCCATATTCCCAGCCCTTTTTAAAAAAATTTTTTTTATTTTGAGACAGGGTCTCACTAAGTTGCTGAGGCTGGCTTTGAACTTCCTGCCTTTGCCTCCTAAGCTGCTAGGCATTCACTGCTGTGCCCAGCTACATGTTCATATTTTAAAACATGCTTTTTTTTTCTTCTTTATCACATGTATCTCAAAACTGTTCAATAGGGCTTATTGGAGAGTATTCTGCATTGGATTTTAGGTTACAATGCCTACCTAGCATGCGCAAGTACACAAGTTCAAACCGCAGCACCATGTATGTGGTGAAGTGTCCAAGGAATGAAAGTCACATGAAAAACTAAATGAAAATTACTTCTCTCTTTCTCTGTCACTGTCCCCTCTTTCTTTAAAAGAAAGAAAGAAAGAAAAAAATACAAAATCTTCAAAATAATTCTGTGAGCTGGACTCTGTTATCCTCCCTTTCTATGTGAGGAAAATTAGAAAGTCCATGTAGTTTAGTTATTGAAGTAGTAAATAGAGGAATTACAATTCCAGAACCTCTGTTCTTACCGTAGTTCTGTGTTTTGTTTGAAGGATATTTGTTCTTGAGACTGAGTTAAGAGAAAGTATGCATATTCTATGTTACTTTTGGTTCCTGTTGTCTGTTCATTTCCTATGTTCCACTCCCATTTCCTGCTTGCCTTTTCTCTTATGTCCAAATAGACCAAAAACAGAATTCCAGACTGTCTCCCTGACTTCTAGGTCATAGATTTGTTTTAATCTCCTGCTTTGCTCACTTTGCTAATTATCATTTATGAACTTAGTGTGGCTTAAAGTAATAATCATTTTCTTATGTCTCATGATTTTGTGGGTCAGAAATCTAACCTGCTTTAACAAAATCACTGACTGCTATGTTAAATTACTGAGTGCCAAGGATAGAAAAGATCAGTTGAGAATTTGTGAAGGAGGATGGTGGCTCACAAATGGTCAAATTCCAAATAAATTTTGATGGTAGATTTTGATAATCCAAAACTGCGATGAGAAAATGGCAGTCAAGACTTACAGTCAAAGCAGCTGGTAGAATGAGTTGTCTCTTCATTCAGAATAAAGGAGTATTGCAGAAGGAGCTGATATGGAAAGTAAGGAACTCATTTTGGAAATATTCAAGTTTGAGATGATTGTTAGACATCTAAATGGAGATGTCAAAAAGTTGGATACATAGTATCAGTCTAGAGTTTAGCATTGAGGTCTAGGCTGGAGTTGTTGGCATATTTAGTGTTTAAAATCCTTGAGACTGAAAAAAATCACCAATGGAGAATAAATGAGTAAAGTGATTGAGGAGATGAAAATAAGAACTTGAGCCAAGGATGTGGAAAAAAAAGTAAAAAAAAAAAAAAAAAAAGAAAAGAAAAGAGAAGTGACTATATAAATCCAAGGCAGGGTAGAATTTAAGATCAAAAATACTAAATTGAGAAAAGAGAGATTTACAGAAAATGGGTAAATAAAAAGTAAAATTTGTCAAGGAAATCATTTTAGGTATTTTATACAGGCAAAATATTATGTAAAGCAAAAATTTGATATGACAAAATATAGTCATAAAGTGAAAGATTTCAGTACTAGACAGATCTAATAGTCAAAATAAAGAGATATTGAAAGAGTAGGTAGCAAATTGAATAGAGAGATATATACGTAAGTTCAAAGAAAAATATGCTTTTTTCAAGTAAAAGTCCCCCTTTAATCTCAGGGTCACTTCACTATCTTTTAGCTCATTCTTTTTTCTATGGTATAAAAATTAGCTTTTATTTTTTCTTCAGGTATTTATTAATGCCTGTCAAATGCCATTCTTGGTTGGAATGTAGTAAGGAACAAGATAGAATCGTTTTCTGACCTGTTAGAGCTTGAAGTCTAAGGAAGAAGGTTATTATTAAATGCATAGTTACAGAGATGTTTATTTCATTATAAGTGCTGTTGGGAAGAACACCTGAGAATATGGTTAACAGCAGACTTAATCTAGTCAAGGAAAGATCACAAGATGATTTTCTAACGTAGTGATCACAGTAGGAATTAGCCAGTTTGAATTGGGATTAGGGAAGGGATAGTTTGCACTCTTAAGAAGTAGGTAGATTTCCAGGCTGAAGAGGTATAAAGGCAGTGAGGCAGAAAGAAGATTTCTTGAAACGAAAAGGACCAATATAATTATATCAGTTGAGAGAAAGAAAATGTTGTATGGATGTGAGCCAAAGGAAGGAGTAAATAAAAAATTAAAATGATATTTAGATTTATTGAACCAAAATAAATAATCAGCCATTATCAAAGAAGTTACATTCTTTTTTTTTTTTTCTTTAAGAGAGAGGAACAATGGGGGAGAGGGAGAGAGAGAATCAGTTTTATGTAGTTTTTCATGTGGCTTTTGTTGCTCTGACACTTTATTGTGTACATGGTGCTGGGGTTCAAACCTCATGCGTGCCAGGCAAGTGCCATAACTTTTGAGCCACGCTCTAGCCCAAGTTGCATTCTTTTCAGAGGTGATACTCTAATGCCCTTATAACCTATGTATTGTTTTTCTGAACAAGATTTAAAGAAACCATAAAAAAAAAAAGATGATGATGATGAGGGAAAGGCAATTTTTTTTCCGACTCCTGTGGCCATATGACCTATATTCCTAAGTGCCTACAGTCAAGTGGAGTTGATGCCTTGGGCATCAGTGTCCAGATTTGCACTTCTTCCTTTGTTCTTTATGTTCATCCCAGAGTGACTTTAGGGTCATTGTAGTTATATTTAAGTTAGCAACCTCTACTTTAATATGAGTGTATATATATATATATGCCTTAAGCTTATGAACTCTAAATACAGATAAGCAAAAGGGCCCTTCTTGATCAGGTAATCTTATTTTGATAGAAAATTAGGAAAAAAAAACCTTTCTCAAAAGCCAGTTTAGATGTGTTAAAGAGCTCAGCAGGTCTACAGTTCAGTTCAGTCTAACATTTTTTCATCATGTGACACTTCCTGGCATTGGGGTAGACATTAGGAACATTAAAATAAATGATAATGCCTTTGTCATTAAGTAGTACATAATCTAATATGAAACCTAGAATTTTATAAATAATTACAATGCAGTGTAAATACAGAAATAGAAGTACACATTAGATACAGAGGTAACATGAGTTTGCCAAACAAATTAGAATTTTAGAATAACTGAAAAGTTGTATTTTTTCCCCTCTACCCCCACTCCCAGATGGGGTCTCCCTCTTTCCCAGGCTGGTCTTAAACTCCTGAGCTCAAGCAATCCTCTTGACTCCTGAGCAGCTGGAACTCCAGGCACACAGTACCTTACCTGGGTCTTGAATTTCAGTTTTAACAAATGCAATTTAAACATTTTAAGCAGAGTAGCATATTCTGGTCTTTTTTTCCATTTGCGAATTTTGAAAGGCCATGTTTATAATTATTTATTTGTGTTTGTTACTGGCCATAAAGTAATAAAAACAACTTTTTGTTTAAAAAAAAAAGGAAAAAGAATAAGCAGTGGTTTTAAAGATGAGTAGATAGAGCAGTATGATCAGTTTGGAGACCACTGTTATAATTAGTGTTGTCCATGAAAATTTGTATGGAGATATGTATAATTAAGGAGTTGCATTTATGGTCATAATCTAAATAAATAAAGTTATTCGTTATTTTCTAGTATACAAAGAGTAACAAACATTGTTGGAAGTAGGTAGTTAAGCCTGTTAGGGAGAGGCAGTCTGAATCAATGGTTTTGGCTTTAGGAACTTTCTCAGTAATTACTTCCTTTCCCTTTTTTTCACTAGATGCAGTCTTGAGTTTTCTGTCTGCAGCCGTTTATAGTGTCCTGAGTGAAGTTAGCACAAAATATTGCAACCACCAAGTATTTTGCAGTTTCCAGTCTTTCTTTGGATGAACCAGTCAGTCCCAGTTCTTTCCAGTGTTACTTTAGTCTGCTCCATATTTTGAAATTCATTTGGGAAAATGACTTTTTTTGAAAGTTCTTAAGCAGAAGAAATATACTTTCTTCTCTTTAACTTCAGTTTATCAAGTTATTTTTTAAAGTAAACTCCTGAAACTTTATAATGTAAATTTTAGTGAAAGGTAATTGAGCATATGTATTCTTAGAGGGGGCTTTAACACCCCAAAAGGGCGTGCAGATTGGTTGGGGGACCAGAATCTTATGAAATATTAGCTTAAGGAGACTTGTTACTGTAGTAGGTGTCCTGTAGCTCTCATAATCTGAGGATACACCGATTTCCAATAAAGTGGTTTGTAAGAGAAGTTTGCCTAAGAAGGAGAAAGATGGGGCTGAAGTGGTTGGTGGCTCAGCAGTTTGGAGTGCTTGCCTGGCATGTGCCAGGACCTAGGTTCAAACCCCAGTACCACATACACAGTTAAGTGTCAGAGAAAGATTCTAATATCTGGAAGGAACTAGTTAGCAAAGCTGAATTTGAGAAGCAAGATTTTACTATATATTGGATTGCACTTTGTATTGGTAAAAAGTAATCCAAAGCCAGATATATTTTAGGCTAGATAGATATTTACAACATACTTCTAATGATCAATTTACAACAGTAATATGTACGTTTCCATCTTTGTAATAAGATGCTTTAATAAATCTCTTAAATATTAAAAAAAATACTTCTGATGAAGCATAATGTAGGCTTGTTGAATTCTAATGAAACATATATATATTTCAGCCCAATTACTGCCATCCTGTTGCATACTGATAAACTGACTCCGATGTTTTTCTTTTATTCAAAGAGCAAATTTTACTTTCTCTGAGGTTTGGAGACTACTTGCTGCTGATATTAAAAAGTTGCTTTTATTATCAGAAATAAATTGTTTTTTGTTTTTCATACAGTTTCTTCATAGGCATCAGAAACTGATTTTAAATAAGAATGTCCAGCTTTATTGATGGAGCAATTTGAGATTTTAAAGATATTTTTCCAATTTCAAGAGCCTACACATAGAAGGATAAGAGTAGCAAAAGTCAAACTTAATATGGGAATTCATTGAATTAAAAATATAGGAATTAAAGCTTTTAAGTGGAGGTAAAATCAAGAATAAAAGAAAATGACAAAAGAGGCTGGTACTTAATTCTGGAAAAATGTCTGTTTTGCAACTTAAACAGCGTGTTGGTCATATAAGGACAGATGATATTTATTGAAAAAAATTCTTTGGAGACTGCTGTTTTGAAGAAGTATACAAGAAATGAACAGGGACTTTAAAAGATTAATTTTTAAATTTCTAGCATAATTATAAGCTTTCTAACGTTGGCAAGTTACTATTTCAAACCTTAGTTTCTCCAATTATTAAATAAAGTAGGGTTTCCTTTGTGGCAGTATTTTTCCGTGTAAAATAATGAATATGTAAGAGTGTCTCTTTTTGTGGAATATAAGGAACCAATTTGATGTGGTAACATGTTTGTTCATGGAGTGAAAATCATTTTCTTTTCTCTTGCATGGATATTTTCCCTGTGATCACTCTTCATAAACTGATGGTACTTTCTTCTTCAATAAAACTGTGTTTGGAGTGCAGAAAGAGCAGGACTGTCTGGACACTGGGTAGCTTTGTTACTAACTTTGAAGGAGTAATCTTGAATATGTCATTTCATCTTTTTGCTTCCTCTAATGCTGTAAAGCAATGAGACTGAATTGACTTGATCGTTTGTAAGATGCCCTCCTACTTTTTTTTTTAAGAGAGAGGGACAGTGGAGAGAGAGAGAATCAATCAGTTTTATTTAGTTTTTCATGTGGCTTTTGTTGTTCAGATGCTTCATTGTGTACATGGCGCTGGGGTTTGAACTCTCATACTTGTGCATGCTGTAACCTCTGAACCACTGCTCCAGCCCCACACTCCTATTTTTTAATATGAGTGTTTCTATTCAAGGGAGTCATTATAGGAGTCTGATATTTCCATGTCTTAAACATCTAATAAATTTTGTGTTTTTTTCTCTTTAAAAGAGAGAGAGAGAGAGAAATTATATTGAATATAACTGTCATCCTAGGGTAAGAGAAACAAACAGTCTTGAACTAGATGTAGGTGACACAGTATGTGAGCTTGCTTAAATTACATAATTGCTTTCATATTCCTTTTGAGAAATTTTTATCAAGTGCAAAGTTAGAGATAATACAATCAAATCATAGTGTTTGTTTTTTAATTCCCAGAAATTGTTAGTGTGTGACTAATATAAAAATAAGTTAAAAATTTTATATGGTTATATTTTTAAACTAAAAAATTGAACTAAGGAAAAATTTTAGAACTAGCTGAAAGGTTACTGTTTCTAAATGCAGTTTTATTTTACTTCTTCTTTGAGGTGTAATTTAGATAATACAAAGTTCATCTTTTGTAAGTATATAGTTGGATAGTTTCCAATCTTAGAACTTTTCCATCACTCTGTAAATTTTTCTCAAGCCCATTTGTTGTCAGGTCTCATCTCCATTGCCAAGTCCTGGGCAACTACTGATGAATGTTGTGTTTCTATGAGTCTTTCTGGACATTTTATCTAAAAGGAATCATACTACATATAGTCCCCTCCCTTTTTTTTTTTTTTTTTTTTTTTGTGATACTGGGGATTGAACCCAGGGCTTTGTGCAGGCAAAACAAATGCTCTACCACTGAACTATGACTCCAGCTCCCCATAGTCTTTTGCATTTGTCTTCTTTCACTTGGCATGTTGTGTGGTTCATATATGGCATAACATGTGTTGTATTTTGTTTTCTTTTTATTGGGCATAGTATTTCATTCTATTGATATACCATATTTTGTTTATCTATACACTATACATTTCTATACTTATCTATATATTTCTGATTTTTACTGTTGGGAATAATGGTCTTTGATCTATTAGACTTAATTTTTGAATATGGTCTGAGATAATGGACTTAAGTTCATTTTGTGTATTTGTATAGATAACCAGTTATCCCCACATCATTTGTTTATGAGAGTGCCCTTTTCCTCATTGAACTGTCTTGGTGTCTTAATAAAAAATCAATTAATCATAAATATGAGAATTTATTTCTGAATTCTCAGTTCTTTTTATTGATCTGGTCTTACATCTATCCTTATACTAATAACTCAGTGTCTTGATTAGTGTATCTGTGTGATAGTAAGTTTAGAAAGTGGGTAAGTCCTTTTTTCCTCCCCCTTACATTGTTGAGTATTTTCCCATAAAATTAGGATTAGGTTATTTCTCCGAAAACCCAGCTTCGATGTTTCAAAGGATTGTGTTGCATCTATAGATCAATTTAATGATTTGATGAGAATTTACATATAAATAGCTTTGAGCTTGCTAATTCACCAGCATGGAATGTTTCTCCATTTATTTAGATCGTTTTCACTAAGCAGTGTTTGTAAAAGTGTACCAATACAAATCTTGTACTTCTTTAGAGAATTTATTCCTATGAATTCTTTGTGATTATTTTCTTAATTTCAGTTTGCACTTTTGCGAGAACATAGTTGATTTTATATCATGTAAGCTTGCTAAGTTTGTTTATTTATGCTACTAGTTTTTTAGTATTTCCATAGGGTCTTCCACATATAGGATAATGTCACACTGAACATTTTTACTTTCTTAATTTGAATGCAAGTAATGTCTTTATTTTTTAATTTAAAAATTTATTTAACTTTTTGGGGGTTACTGCACTAGCTAGAATCTTTAATATTCCATAAAAACAGTAAGAACAGTCATTCTCACTTTTCTCTTTGTAGGTTAGATATAGACTTTTCATAGCTGTCCTTTATTAAGTTGAAAAAGATCCTTTCTCTTCCTAAGTTTTAACTGTACGGAATGGGTGTTGGGTTTGTCGAATTTTTTTTCTGTGTATAGTGAAATGATCATGTGGCCTTAGTCCTTTATTATGTTTTACATTAATTGATTTTCAACTAAATAACTACCTTTTCATTCTTTGGTAAATCCCACTTGGTCCTAACATATAGCCCTTTTTATTTTTTATTGTATTTTTGTTCCAGGGATTGAACTAAGAGGTGCTTAACTACTGAGCCCTTTTTATTTTATTATTTTGAGACAGCGTTTTGCTAAGTTGTTCAGGGCCTTGCTAAGTTGCCGAAGCCAGCTTTAAATTTATGATCCTCCTGCCTTAGCCTCCCAAGCCACTGGAACAGGCATGCACCACTGCACCTGGCTGTAATCCTATTTTTATACTGGTGAATATGGTTTACTAATATTTTAAAGAATTTTGGTGTCTGGGTTCATAAGGGATATTGGTCTGTTGTTTTCTTGTGTTTTTGTTTTTGCCTGGTTTTGGTATCGTGATAATATTGGCTGCATGGAATGAGTTAGAAGTGTTCTTTATTTTCTCAAAAGAGTTTTATAAAAGTTTACTATTGTTTCTTATTTGTTTCATAACCATCACTGATGAATTACCTGCGTGTGTCTAGGCTTTTCTTAGTGTCAAAATTTCAATGGATAGTTTAATTGCCTTATTTGTTACAAATCTATTTAAATTTTTTCTTTTTTTATTTTTTAAAGTGTGAGAGAGAAACAGAAACTCAATTTTATTTAGTATTTCATTGCTCCGACACTTACTTGTATGTGATGCTGGTGTTTTAACCTGGGTCTTCACACATGCCAGGCAAGTGTGATACCACTAAGCCACCATTCCAGCTCAGATTTTCTATTTCTTATTTAGTGAGTCAGTTCTGATCATTGATCTAAAAATTCTTTGTAATGTAAGTTGTCTGATTTGTTGGTTTAAAGTCATTCACAGTATTCCCTATTATTTATGGAGATGTATCTTGCTGTGTTGTCCAGGCTGGCACCAAATTCCTTGACTGAAGCAATTTTCTGTCCTCAACCTCCCAAGTAACTGGGACCACAGACGTCTGCCACTGCACCCAGCTCTTCCCTTTTAATTTTTGAAGGATATTTAGTGATTTCTTCTTCATTCCACTTTTGATGATCTATATCTGCTTGTTTATTTATTTATTTAGAGAGAGAATAAGAAAGAGAGAATTAGTTTTTATTTAGTTTTTCATGTGGCTTTTGTTGCTCTAACACTTCGTGTGTACGTGGTGCTGGGGTTCGAACCCATGTCCTTGTACATAGCCAGGCAAGTGCTGTAACCGCAGAGCCACCACTCCAGCCCTTATTTTTACTTTAATTGTTATTTTGTTTAAGAGATTGTCAGGATTTTTGTCTTTTTTTTTTTTAATCTTCTTCCTGGTTCATTTTAAGAATCAACTTTTAAATTTATTCATTTTCTTTCACTTGTTTTTACTTTAACCTTTTTGTCTTCTCCTTGTTCTTCTCCCCCTTCATTTAATTTGCTTGTTTAATTTCTTAAGGCCTAGAAACTGAGGTTCATGGTTTGAGACTATTCTTTTCCAACGTAGGTTGAGCATCTCTAATCTGAAACCTGATTTTGGAGCATTTCGGATTTTCAGTCTGGGATAATCAGCCATTAAAGTGTATATAGATATTCCAAAATCCCAGAAAACTCCCAAATATGAAATGCTTCTGGTCCCAGGCATGTAGACAAGGAATATTCAACCCATATAGACATCTAAAGCTATAGATTTTCCCATAACCACTGCCTTAGCAGTGTTCTGTGAAGTTTGGCCTGTTGTGTTTTGATTTTATTTTAAATTTTTTTAACTTAGATTTTCATGTTGCCTTTGTTTGCTCCTACACTTTGTTGTGTAAGTGGTGCTAGGATTTGAACCCGTGTCCTTGCATATGCCAGGCAAGCGCTGTAACCACTGAGCCACTGCTCCAGCCCTTGTGTTTTGATTTTTATTTAGTTCAAAATATTTAGTTTATTTTGTAATTTCTTCTTTGACTGATAGATTTTCCCAGAATTCTTTTATTATAGATTTCAATTTCATTCTTTTGTTGTCAGGCAAGTGCTCTACCTCTGAGCCACCTCTCCAGCTCCATAATCTATTTTTATAGTTGGATTTTTATCCCAATATAGTAGTAGTACAAAAGGATTCTTTATTGTAGGTAAAAGTAGATTTGTCTAGAATTATATTACTAAGTTTTGAAAAAAAATGTATTGTTTTCTAAGTACCATAAATTTTTATACCTTGATAATTCTGAGTATTTTGTATTTCTAAGCCATAATGTCAGTTTTAGTGTATTTTCCATAATAGTTAATTGCTCATGTCGGTATGTAGTGGAATTTATATCTAGCTAAGCACAGTGTCAGATCCTATATTGGGTTCTGTTATGTGCGTTTCATAGTTACTTATAATGAAGTCCCAATTTGTCCATTATACCAATTATTGTATTTCTTCCCGCAAGTTTATAAATATGCATCATTTTATTTCTTATGTGAAATAGGCAAGTTGAACTAATAACTTTAAATATCCTACTGAAATTCTGTTGTTCTAGTATATCAAAAGTCTATGAAAATTGTGATAATCAATTTGGTATGTTTGTAATGTGGTTATTAATGACTTACCCATTGTCTGCAGATTTTGGATCATATAATACTAAAGACATTTTTCACTTCTGGGCTTTTGTTTTAGAGCAGTAAGAATTTGGTCTTGGTCTGGGGTGTAGCTCAGTGGTAGAGTATTTGCCTAGCATTCGTGAAGCCCTGTGTTTGATCCCACACCCTGAAAAGGAAAAAAAATAATAATAATAGGAATTTGGTCTAATTTCAGGAAGGAAAAAAGAGAACTATAAATTAGGATCCAATGCTGAAAGTAGTCTGTTTTTAATATCAACTTGATAATTTTTGTAAATAATTTAATTATATAATTTAATAATTAAATGTAAAGCTGAGCATAATTTTAGTTATTGGTTCACAAGCCAGTAGTGAAAATGACCAGATTACATATAGTTTAATGTAGATAAGATATCAGATGGTTTTTATTAAATTTACCTTGGTCCCTCCTCAGCTGCATAGCATTTATTTATGTTTGATAAATAAGTTATTAGTATTACTTTTTATGGGCCTGTTTAGTTTGTTCAAGATTCGTTCCAAGAGTTTAAAACTTCCAATATATGTATAAGTTCAACTGTCAGATTTCTATCCTTAATAAGAATATTTAAAATAACATGGAAGTAACTTCTAGAATTTACTTGATAGGTCTCTATAAAAAATGTTCTCTTTCTAGTAAAAAAAAAACAAACATAAGGCTTCAAGTAGAAGCTTAACATGTGAAGATCATGGTTTTAAGGTCACTTGATTTATATTCAGATATGACACCCTAAATGTCATCTTTTTAAATACATGAACTTGCCCAGTGCCCAGATATCACTCTTTAACCTGCATAAAACCTTGAATTTTTCATCTAATACCTTTCTCTAGTGGTTCCCACTTGTTTACATTTCAGTTTAACCTGGAACCATAGGGTTCCAAAGCACACCAACTGTGCTTTGGTATTATGGGAAACTTTTAAAAATCAATAAAATTTTCTTTTAAAAATCGAGGCCAGATTTTAACCTGAAGGTGCCAGTGAAATGATTAGACTGAAATAACTAGAGAGAATATAAATAAATATACATGGCCAGGCGACTTTTGTGTATGTAATAGTATAAGAATTCACTAAAGGAAAAGATTCTAAAATAAAACAGTAAAGGAAGATACATGTCAAGGAAGAGGTAGGGTTTGAAGGATGTCGGTGGAATTAAGATAGAGGAAAAGAGTATATGTAGAATTTGTTTAAGTGTATAGGGAAAAATAACAATATAAAGAAATGTTGAATAACATGTTTTGGAAACAGTAAAAAAGACCAATTAGGCAAGAAAAAGGGAGTCTGTGTTGGTTAGGAGAAAACATAATTAAAGAGTCTGTAAATTATGGAGGAGATTGAATGTAAGATAAAGCTTTGGAATAAAGTTTGTAGATGTTTTTGTTGTAGTTAATTGTGCAAGTAAAGAAAAGCAGTTGTTTAAGGGTGAGTCTGAGTAGCTGTATGATGGACAGCTGGAAACAGAAATAACTGAAGTTTAAGAAGACTAAAAGGTAATTACAATAATCCAGGTATCTGATAGTCTTATTTTTTAAAGTTAAGATTAGAGCAGTAGGGCAGGAAAGGAAGAATTGACCAATCATATAGAAGATAACTGAGATTAAAAGTTTATACCTGAAAATTTGGATTGCTAACAAATGAAAGCAGTGATAAAAACTGTAAGAGTACCAAAAGTGACTTATACTTTAGATATATTTGAGGTGCTAATTACAATTTTTTTGTTTTAATATTTATTGGGAGAAATAGATCTTCAATGCATACTTTGTGTTTATATAAATTGTACATTCTTTTAAGGTTTCTTCTTGTTTTACTTAGAGCTTTTTGGCCTCCAAGTGAACTTAACATATTATCTATGCATTTGAGTCTTTAAAATAGACTTTTTCTTTAAACTAAATTTGAGAAACCATGCATCTTGTATACCTTACTTTATACAAAGAATTATTCGCACTTTCAAAAAAGTCACAAAAAGGCTGTTTTAAGGGGAATGATTGCCTGGCATACTGATACATTCACTCATTGGTACTGTAAGAATTTATAATGCCAATAAGGAATCATAAGTGAATTCTCACATAATGAAGCCATAGAGATCTTTCAGGGGCCATGAAAATAAGTTAATTTTCAAGAAATTATACTTAGAGGCTGAGTAGCCACATTTGGGAAATAACCAAAGATAATGAACCATTCGAGAAAGTGGAATCATTGAAGAGTGGGTCAGTAAGGTATAAGGCAGAAGAGTCTCAGAAGCCAAAAGGTAAAAGAGTTGCAGAACAGGACTCATTTCACAAGTATCTCATGTTGCAATTAGTCTCTATTCACCCCGGTATCCCTACTTTCCCCATTATACCTTAAATTCAGAGGTCATTCATAATCATTTACTTTTACACATCCAGTTCCTTTGTTCCCTCTTTGTCTTTTTTTAACAACTATGGTTTAATCTCTTGCAGCTAAGCGGGACTAGAGAAAAAAAACAATAAAACCATGACAACTGGTCTCACTTTAAATTAATGGCAATGGGCTTTTAATGCTCTCAGCAGTTATATCACGCCTACATGACTGTTTTGTACTTTTACCCCCTCCTTAAAAACCTTCAACATCTCCTCCGTCTTTGATTTTAGTGTATAACTTACTCTGTTTCAGTGAGACTGAGGCAATCAAAATTGGTATTTTTTTCCCTCTTGTTTTAAATGAAATATCCTTCTCTTGACTGTGTTTCCTCCTGCTGCATTGAAATTCTCAGCTACTCATTACAGCTGCCTATACTCACTGCCTTACTCTTTCCTCCTATTCTTTCTTAAATCTATCCTACGTAGGTTTCTGTTGTTGTATCCTGCTACTTTTGAAATGGGTTTTGTCCATGTGGCTTCTTGTCAACTCCAGTGGTCAGATCTCAGTAGTATGTTGATGGTGCCTTTGTTCTTAAAGATTCTTCACTTGGGCATTGTCCCCTTCCCCCACTCTGGGGGAAGTCTGCTCTTTTCCCTATGCTTTACTTTCTGTGCTTTCTATAATAAAACTTGTCTACTACGCTTAAAAAAAAAAAAAGATTCTTCACTTGGCTTTTAAGATACCATATTATGTTAGAATTGCTATACCAACAGCATAGCCAACACAAAACACGTTAGATAAACTTCAAAGTTTCTTTTTAGTAATTTTTTTTAAAAGAGAGGGACAGTGTGAGAGAGATAAAGAATCAATTTTCGTTTAATTTTTTATGTGGCCTTCATTGTTCCATAACTTTGTTGTGTACATGGTGTTGGGATTTGAACCTGTGTACTCTTGCATGCCAGGCAAAAGCCGTAACCGTTGAGCTACCGCTCCAGCCCATTTTAAATGATTTTTATTCTTAGAATATATTTTAGTATTTAAATTTCCTAGGACTGCCATAACAAATTATCACAATTTTGGTGGCTTAAAACAACAGAAATGTGTTCATTTCTAAGGGCCACAAGTAAAAAATCAAGGTGTCAGCAGGCCTATTTTCCCTCCAAAAACTTTGGGAAAGAATCTTTTCCTGCCTCTTCCATCTTCTACTGACTCTATGCTTTACTTGGTTTATAGCTGCATAATTCTAGTCTCTGCTACTATCTTTACATGGCCTTTTTTGCATATCTTTGTGACTCTTCTGTCTTTCATAAATACTTACCATTAGATTTAGGGCCTACCCTAGTCAAGGTTAATTTTATCTGGGTATATTTTTATTACATTTATAAAGACCCTTTTCCCATGTTTAGTAGGTCACATTCACAGATTCCCAGCTGACTTATTTCAGGGAAGGGAGTTCCACATTTCAATTCATTACGCTCAGAAATTGTATCTCAGAATACTGTTATCAAAATTACTTGAATTAAGTTTTTTTCTGTGTGATTGTCATTTGATATGCAATTAGGTTCATCGATATTTGTGTTTAGTTGTACGATTTGCTTTTTTGTCCACTAATTGATAATGTTGACTTATGGGTGTGTATAACATATATGGTTCAAAAGTCAGAATTAGGAAGATTCACTCAGAAGTCTCAGTACTAGGACATTTCTACCTTGTGGATAACCATTTTATTACTTTCAGGTTTATCTGTCCTGATTTCCTTTTGTGATCAAGCAATTACCCATATATATTCCCAGGTTTCCTCCTTCATTGGATAAAAACATTGTACTCTGTATTTGCGTTTTTTTTTTTAAGAGAGAGGGACAGTGAGAGAATTAAAAAAAAAAACAACCAATTTTATTTATTTTTTCATGTGGATTTTGTTGCTCTGATACTTAGTTGTATATGTGGTGCTAGGGTTTGAACTCAGGTCCTTGTGCATGTAAGGCAAGCACTGTAATCACTGAGCCACTGCGCCAGACCAAATCATTTTTATTCAGTTTTTCATATAGCCTTTGTTGCTTCAACACTTAGTTGTGTACATGGTGCTGGGGTTTGAACTTGGGTCCTCGCCCTGAATATACTTTTTGATATCTTGCTTTTTTCATATTGTATATCCTGGAATTTCCTCCATATCAGGGGGTTTTAGTCTTTTTGATTGCCACATAATATTCAATTGTGTGGATATACCAGTTTATTTGATCTGTTTCTTACACTTGGGCATTAAATGTTTTATAATTAATTTACAAAGAATACATTAATGAATAACTGTATTTATGTCGTTCCATATTTCTGGAGGGTAAATTCCTAGATTTGGGATTGCTGGGTAAAAGGTAAATACATATATAATTTTGTTAGAAATTCTTATTTTCAGCTCTGTTTCACATTCTAACCAGCCATGTGTGAAAGTGCCTATTTCTCCCCAGTCACAACAGAGTGTCTTAACATTTTTCACTTACCAAATTGGCTACAATTTAAAAGTTTGCTAGTTCAGCGTAGATTTAATTTACATGTCTCATATTAAGAGTAAGGTTGAACATCTTTTTCTATTGAGTAATTTTAGTACTTTGTTTAAAAAAACTGGAGTGATAAAAATTGATTTTAGATCTTGCTTCCCTATCTTACTAATTATTATACTTTGGGCAGTTTAAATTGGATTTGGGGGTTTGTTTTCGTCTTTAAAACTAAGTAATAAGTCTCACTTTTGGGGTTATTGTGAAGATTAAATGGGGAAAAGAGGCTAAAGCAACTATCATATTACATTACATGGCATATAGTAGATCTAGTCCTTTTCCCCCTCTGTACCTCAGAATGTAGGTCATTTAGTTAGGGAGCCTGATCGATTTGTTTATATCTTTTCTTTCTATAAAGGAGAATTTGTAGTGTATTGAACATTATATTCAAAATATTGCTAGAGTAAGATGTTTTATCAATTGTTGGCTTTCAGATTCTGAGCATTTCAAATATATAGCATTTATCTAGTTAGTAGCATTGGTTTTTTAAGTTTGGAATTATAATTCACTCGTTCATTCATTCATGTATTAGAGCAGAATCAGGTTTGATTTTGAAAAAGATTCAGCTGTCTGAGGCTTCTTTGTTGAAGTCAAACATATTTTGGATAAGCTTCTTAAGTTTCCTAAAATTATCTTCTCATTTTTCCTGTTCTTTCTTGATTGATTAAGGACATACTTCTGCCCTTAGTAATACCAAATGTTTGCATTCGACTATGTACTTGTAGTCATCTCAATTTTTCAAAAGCCCAATTTTGAGAAATGTGTTATTGGAGCACTAACTGGATGACATTCTGTCTCCTCCTCTGAATATTTTAATATTTGGTATTACATAAACCATACCATTAGCAATCTGCATGAACACTTTGCCATTATTTGGGCCCCTTATAGCTTTGCATGCCCTGAGTTGTTATTTGTTTGTTGTTTTTTTTTTTTTTGTCAATTTTATTTATTTATTTTTTTAAAGAGAGAGGGACAATGAGAGAGAAAGAGAATCAATTTTATTTTTCATGTGGCTTTCATTGCATTGACACTTTGTTGTGTACGTGGTGCTGGGTTCCAACCCGAATCCTTGTGCATGCCAGTCAAGCGCTGTAACCGCTGAGCCACTGCTCTAGCCCCAGTTGTATTTATTTTTTCATCTGGCTTTCTGTTTCCCTGACACAGGGTGCTGGAGTTTGAACCCAGGTCCTTGCACGTGCCAGACAAGCACTCCAACTGCTGAGCCACCACTTCAGCCCCTGAATTGTGCTTTTTTAAGAGATGATTTTTTTTTGAGAGAAGTACAGTGAGAGAAAGAGAGAATCAGTTTTATTCAATTTTTCATGTGACTTTTGTTGCTCAGATATTTTGTTGTGTACATGGTGCTGGGGTTTGAACCTGCGTACTTCACATGCCAGGCAAGCAGTGTAACCATTGAGCCACTACTCCAGGCCCAAGAGATGATTTTTTTTTTTTTAAGAGAGAGGGACAGTGAGAGAGAGAGAGAATCAGTTTTATTTAATTTTTCATGTGACTTTTGTTGCTCCAAGACTTTGTTGTGTGCATGGTGCTGGGGTTTATACTCATACTCTCACATGCTGGGCAAGCACCATAACCCCTGAGCCACCATTCCAGTCCCCCAAGAGATGATTTTTAAAGAGAAAAACTCACCCAAAACAGATCCCTGAGCTTTTTAAAGAATGCCATCAAGAACTTTCTCTGTTATATCATTCAGTCTTATATGTAAAGACTAACTGGTAAAATTTCTCTCAGCATAAAGTATCTTAGAAAAAGGTCTGCTTTTGAAAGAGGACCTTACATGAGGCTTTCATTGCTCTGACACTTCGTTATGCACTTGGTGCCGGGTTTGAACCCACATCTTCATGCATCCCAAGCAAAGCCATAACCACTGCGCCACCACTTTTTTATTTTCTAGACAGGACATTTTCTTCCTGACCTACTAACTAGAAAACCTAAGCCTCATTTGGGGGCCAACTCTTGGATTTTTGGAAAACAATTTAATGTGCTTTTCTGTGTGCCATTTTTATTTTCCTTTGTTCTCAATTTTTTTACTAGTTTGTTTTTCACCATATGTGTTCTTCTGATGAAACGCCACAACTCTGTGTGGAACTAAATAGAATGTGATGTTTATTAGCATGTGTGTATGAATATGTGTGTATTTAGACCCTCTGTTTCCCAAGGGAGACTGTTAAAGTTGTCCTGATTCTCCACATTCAAGAAGTCACCAAGTTTATCTCTTTAATCTTTGTATGTTCATCTCTTTCTCATGGTCACCTTTCCTTGTCTTGATTTAGGATCTCATTGCTTCATCATATATTTTCTACTTATTTGTCTTCCTAAGTACAGTTTGGTGGCATCTACATCTTCTATAGCATTTCTGTTTATATCATTGTCTCAATATAAAAATCCTTTTGTTGTTCCCTGTAGCTTTCAAGTATATTTGGACTCCTTAATTTAGCATGTGAGGCTTTCCCATGATCTGTTTCCTACATATTTTTTAACTCACTCACTCTTCCCACCCTTCATTCTGTTCATTTTGAAATACTTGAACTTTTTTAAACCTGTCATGAAGTTTCACATCTGTTTAACTGTGCATTTGTGTTTCCCCCCGCTCAGAATTAATACAGATTTTATCTTGCCCAGAAGTCTTTCCTTATCTCCTAGCTCAGTAGTTATTGGTGTGGTCATTGGATCAGCAGCATCAATATCATGAGGGAAAATTGTTAGAAATGCAGCATCTTGTGTGTTAACCAAGATCTATTGAATTTGAAAGTTTGTAATGTTTCTCCCTCAACTGTATTTCTATATTCTAATAAAAAAAATTAAAAAAAAAAAAGAATTTGAAAGTTTGGTGCTGAGGCCCAGCAATATCTGGAGCCTAGTGACATTCATTGACATGTGTCAGAATTACCTGAAGGACTTTTAAAATACCAGCTTCCATCCCTGAAAATCTGGGATTCGGTGGGTTTAATGAATTGCACTAATGACCCCAGTTCGTTGCCCCTTCCTTAGCCATACCCTTTGCCATGTAATTGTGCAGTTTTTCCTACCCCTAAAAAGGCAGAGCATATTTCCCTGCCCTTGACTTTGAATTTGACTACAGAAACTTGCTTTGGCCACTGATATAAATGCATGTGACATCAACAAAGCTTGAAAAGCATTTGAATTGAGCTTGCATATTTGTGCCTCTGCCATCTCTTAAGAAACTGCTATGTCTAGCCTGACCTATGGTTCCAAGAAAAGCTTGAAAGACTGTTGTTTTAAGCCAGTACATACCAAAGTATTTGGATGAATGATTTTACTATTTCCAATTAGCTCTCGTATGGTTCATGGCTTTGCATGTACATGTGCTTGTGTGCACACACACACAGAAAGGGAGATATTTGGACAGAATGTAAACAAATGGTGATTCTGAGTAAAATGATAGCAGTTTCTTATACTAATCATGTAACTTTTTAAGTTTGAAATTATATCATAATCTACCTAAAAGATGTTAAAACATTAAAAATCTTTACAAAAAAAAGTTCTGCCTGTTGCTGGAGCAGTGGCTCAGTGATTGCGATGCTTGCCTGGCATGCACGAATACATGAGCTCAAACCTCAGCACCATGTACAGCGAGCTTTTGAAGCAGTGAAGCCACATGAAAAACTAAATAAAATTGATTCTCTCTCTCTCTCTCTTTAAAAAGAAAAAGTTCTTCCTATAAATTGTTTTGAAAAGTTTCTAAATGAGCTACATTTTTAATTTTATTCAGTATTAAAATCTTATACAGATGGTCCTCCACTTAAAATGGCTTGATTATTTATGATGGTGTAAAATCAATAGGCATTCAGTAGAAACCATACTTTGAGTTTTGAATATTGAATATTCTCCCCTACTAGTGATATGCATAATCCTCTCGATGCTGGGCAATGGCAGCAGACCACAGCTCCTAGTCAGTCCTACTATCATGAGGGTAAACAATCCTGGGTTGCTAAGCTTTGAAGAAGTAGGTATATTAAATACATTTTGAAATTATGGTATTTTCAATTTGTGATGGATTTATCTGGATGTGATCTCCTCATAAGTCAAGTAACACCTATAATACTTATGGCATATGTTCAGTATAGACCACAAGAGTCTATAATTGATTCAAATGCTTTTATTTTGAAATAATTGTAAGTTCTTAGTAAATTGGGAAAAAAAATGTATAGGGAGGACAGATGCACCCTTCACCCACCAGTTTCAAAACCAGTATGTTGTTACTGGTACAATCTAAGAGGTTGTTTAGATTTAACCTTCTGTGCATGCATAATTTAGAGTGGGGAATTCATATAGTTTTGTGTATATGTTATGTGTCACCACCACCACATTGAAGGTACAGAACTATTCCATCACGACAAGAACCACTCACTTGTGCTACCTCTTTGTAGCAATCCACCTGTACTTTCCATGTGTAACACCTGACAACTTCTGAACTGTTCTCTATCTTTGTGTTGTTTCAGTGTTACATAAATGGAATCATACAGTATGTAACCTTTTTTTAAGATTGACATTTTTTCCACTCAGTTGTAATTTCCTTGAGATCTCCAAGTTATTTTATTTAGTAATAATTTGTTCCTTTTAAATGTTGATTAGTAAGGTTGGAGCTGTGGCTTAGCGGTTTGGTCGCTTGCCTGGCATGCAGGAGGACTGGGTTCAAACCCCAGCATGACATACACAACTCAGTGTTGGAGAATCAAAGGCCAGATGAAAAAATACATAGAATTGATTCTCTTTTTCTCTCTTTCTCACTCTTTCCCTTAAAAAAAAAAAAAAAAAGGGTGAAAGGTGCATTCCATGTTATGGATCCAGTTGTTTTTCCAACATTATTTGTGAAAAAAAAATCATTCTTTCAGGGCCTTAAAGCTATGCCAAATTGTGTATGTAAGTGTGTTACTATTGAGCCACCACTCTCCTCTCTTTCTTTCCTTCATTTGTCTCTTCCTTACATAAACACTGTAGACAGAGTTGTAATGCAGTTACTATTTTAGTAAGTATATACAGCTTTATGTGAAAAGGGAGAAATAGGTTCAAAACTAAGCAGATATAATGTACCATGGTTGGTCACTAAAATATGTAAATAGCTAGTGAACTACTTTTTATTTTTTTAATGTAGCATGAATCAAATTAAATGGAAGGTCCTTTGACCTGGCCTGTCAGGCCATGTATGCTCTAACTGGTACATACCTTTTCCCCCTAATCTGTGTCAATCTGTATTTATGTACCAACCACATAAACTTTTTCCTTTTGTGCTAAGCTCTGTCCTTGAGACTTGAGCATGCTAATCACTCTTCATCCCCATTTCCTCTGTCAGACTCTTTTCTTAATGATATACCCTCTCCCTAATATAAACATACTTTCTTTTCTTCTTCCAGAGACCCTTGTTCTTTTTATTTAAAAAAGAGCTGGGATTCCAGAATGTTAAGAGCAAGGAATTTAGAATCAGACTTTGGATAAGTTAGTTAACCTTTACCTTACTTGTTATTATCTTAAATTGAATAAAATTAATACCTATTTTACAGGATAAAGATTAAATTAAATAAAATAGGTGAAACTGGTAGAACAATGCCAGCCATATATTGAGTGCTATGTAAGATCATCCATTATTATTTTTGTTGTGAACTTTATCACAATATTTAATTACATATTGTATGGTAATTTTAGTATATAATCCCTACTGGACTCTTTTTTTTTTTTTTTAAGAGAGAGAGAGAGAGAGAGAATCAATTTTATTTAGTTTTTCATATGGCTTTCGTTGCTCAGACACTGTTGTGTAAGTGGTGCTGGGGTTTGAACTCGTGTCCTATGGTAACCACTGTTCCAGCCCCCACCCCCAGACTCTTATGCACTGTTAGGATGCTAATTATGTGTTTTGTTTACCATTGTATACTCAACCACCACCATCTATCTGACCCTGTTCTTAGTGTTAGGTATTAAGTGCATGATAATGAATACATAGTTGTTTTTTTTTTTTTTTTTGAAAATTAGATGTAACGAAAAAAGGGAGTTAGCCCTAAGTTTCATCTGAGGGTGATAAGAATACTTACTATTCTCAGTTACTGGTTAAACAAATAATAATAATTTCCTAAAGTTAAGGCAATTGATTATTCTAATTGCAGTTGAAAGTGTTTTGTTTCTTTTTAAAATATAATTTGCTTTGTGTATATGTGTAATAATTTTGTTAAAACATAATTCGAAATGCCTGCCTTTCTTTTTCTTATAGTTGTACATAATGATGGGATTTGTTGTTACAAATTCATACATGCACAATATAACAATATAATTTGGCCTGTTTTCCCTCCCAGGCACTTACCCTGGTCCCTCATCTTTTCCCACCCCTTGGTCCCTTTCCTCTACTGATCCCCCTTGATGATGATGATGATTACTTTTCCAGTTTTTATTGATTTTGTGGGAGCTATTTAGTATCTTAGAGGTATAAAATATACTTTTTTTTTGTTTCCTCTTTACTCTCCCATCCTTTCTCCTCTCTCCCCTTCTTTTTCCTCTGCTCTACTAGACTTCCTTTAGCTCATGTAATATTATCATTCCCTCCTCCTTTCCTTTGTTTTACTCTAGCTTCTACAGATAAGAAAGAACATATTACTTTTGCTTCTTACTTTGGCTAATTTCATTTAGTATGATACTCTCCGTTTCTATCCATTTACCAGCAAAGGCCATAATTTTACCCTTTTTTTTTTTTTAAAGAGAGAGTGATAGTGAGAGAGAGAGAAAGAGAATCTTTATTTAGTTTTTCATGTGGCTTTCCTTTCTTCGACACTTCGTTGTGTACATGGTGCTGGGGTTTGAACCTGGCGTCCTCCTGCATGCTAGGCAAGTGCCGTAACCACTGAGCAACCACTCCAGCTCCTCCAGCCCTAATTTTTTGAGGAATCTACATACTGCTTTCTAGAGTGGTTGTACTGCTACTCTGCAGTCCCACCAACAATGCAGAAGTGTTGTTTTCTCCTTACAACCTCACCTGCGTTTATTGTTGTTTGGAAATACCTATCTTTCTGTATACCTCTTTTTTTATGTGTACTCCTAATTTCACTCAGATTTCTTAAACAACAACGAAAATCCCCTGTAACAGGAGATAAAGTTTCTCTTAATTATTTATTTTAGTTATTTAAAAAATCAGTCAGCTGGTTACATATGCTGTACATGGGAAATCTCTAGGTACTATTATTCTAAGACTTTGTAAACCAGAAACAAAAAAAATAAGTAACAGCAGATATGTTATTTTGAGAGTTTATGGTTTCCTTAAATAATTTGTTCAGGTACTTTTGTTGTTTGGAATCATTACCTTGGAAATTGCTCTATAACACTCAAAACTATTTAATTCTGTATTTCCATTAGCCTTCAGTCTCAGGATGCATTGCTGTTACATTTTCTTTTTTACAATAATTGTTTTCATAGGAAGTTTACATTTGATTAACTCTGATTATTAAATAAATTTAAAACCTTAAAATTTAAGATGGTATTTCTCTTGATGGAAAATTAATGACAAAATTTAAAGAACTGGTTTTTTTTCATTTGATATGCAGAAAGGATATGATATTCAGTGTCATCAAACCCTGCATGCGATGATTAGTTCATTGAACATTGGCATATTTAGGAAAAAACACATCCTTAATTTAGGTCATCCTCAATTTATATGCATAAGTCCTATAAAATGGCATAGTAGAAGGATCCAATAGAAATCATGAAAAGAGTACTACTATAGGGAATCTGAGATAGAAATCACTTTTCTCCATCTATTGTTGCTTTTCTTGAAAATTGAACTATTGAATATAATATGGAACTTTAATTCCTTATTAAGGAGCCTTTATTTATGGTTTGAATTGATTTTCAAAAGTTTATTTTCCCTGAAAAGTTATCCTTATATTTTTTCCCTACATTTCCTAATTACATTATTTAGTGATTATATAAAATGGTTCTCTTGAATTCATTTTTGGACTTTGAAGCTGATTTTAGAAATATAGCCAGAGGGAAACATGGTTTAGCAGTCAGGGCTGAAAATTTAAAAACAAATAAAAAACTTTAATTAATGCCTATTTAACCATAATAATAGTATTTTCCACCTGACAAAAAGTGTCCTCAAGGGGCTGGAGTGGTGGCTCAGCAGTTTCAGTGATTGCCTGGCATGTGCATGGACGCAGGTTCGTGCCTCAGCACCCCATGTACACAACAAAGTGTCAGAGCAGGGAAAGTCATATGAAATGCTAATAAAATTGATTCTCTTTCTCTCTCTCTCTCTCACTGTCCCTCCCTCTTAAAAAAAAAAAAAAAAACATGTCCTTAAGTATTAAAGAGTTTTTTGTTGTAGAAAACTTGGAATGTGGGGCTGGAATGGTGGCTCGGTGGTTACGGTGCTTGCGGTGTTTGCCCGGCATGCACAAGTACACGGGTTCAAACCCCAGCACCCACGTACACAAATGTCAGAGCAATGAAAGCCATGTGAAAAACTCAATGAAGGTTGATTAAAAATAAAAATAAAAAAACTTGGAATATATGCAAGGTGTAAAGAGTATAAGGAATGCCCAGTACCCATTATCCAACTTCAACAATCACCAGTATGTTGCCATTTTATTTTTTTCTATACCTCCACCCATTTCTTCAACCACTGCTCAGTTATTGATACCATTATTATCTTTATACTTTTTTTGGAGTTTGATAATATTAATACATATCAAATCATTGAAATTCTTAGCTTTATAAAGCTTGGACACAGTTTTTTTTTTTAAAGAGGGATAGTGAAAGAGAATCAATTTTATTCAGTTTTTCATGTAGCATTTATTGTTCCAACTCTTCATTGTGTACATGGTGCTGGGGGTGGAGCCTGCATCCTCGTGTGTGCTGAGCAAGTGCCGTAACTGCTGAGCCACCACTTGAGCCCTTTGGACCATTTTTGACATCATCATATGGAACATTTTTATCACATCAGAAAATGTTCACATGTTTCCTTTGCAGTCATACCTACAAAGCACAGTTTATTATTTTTCCCCCTCCACCTTTGACCAGTTTTACCTGTTCTAGAATTTACTATAAATGGGATTATTCAGTATATACTTTTTAAAAACTTTCACATTTTTCACTCAGGACTCTTGTAAGATGCATCCATATTGTTTTATGTATTAAGTATCCCAATCCTTTTTATATATGCCCAGTATTCTCCTATGTAAATGTACAAAAATGTGCATATCTCCTGTTGATGAAGATTTCATTTTTTTTCCAATTTGAGGCTCCGAGCAAAGCTTTTATGAACATTTCTGTACATTTTTACAGATACCTTTTATTTTCTCTTGGATGAATGCGAGTGTAAATAGAAGGAAGGAAATAAAAAATTTAGAGCAGAAATTAGTGAAATAGAAAACAAGTGTACAAGAAAGAAAATTAACAAAGTTCATTCTTTTAAAAGTTTGGTAAAATTAATTAGCAAGAGTAATCAAAAAGAAGAAAAATGTAGATTGCCAATATCAGAAATGACCAAGCAAATTGCTACAGATGCCACAGTATTCAAAAGAACAAAGAAATACTATGATCACTCTTGAACAAACTCTTTTAAAAACAAAAGTAGGCAGGCTTGGTGGCACATGCTTGTAATCCCAGAGACTCAGGAGACTGAGGCAGGAATGATTGCAAGTTCGAGACCAGCCTTATCAATTTAGACCCTCAATAACACAGCAGCAAAAGAAAGGAAAGAAAAAGAAAGAAAAAAGAGTGGAGAAAGAAATTGGAGGAAGAGGAACAATTCCCAAATCATCTATGAAGCTGGCATAGCATTGATACCAAACAAAACATTACAAGAGTCAGTATACCTCATGGATATAGACGCCAACATTTTTAAAATATTAGCAAATCAAATTCATCAGTGTGCAATGCCTTATGACGAGGGGTGTATCCAGGTATGTAAGATTGAATTAATACTGGAATTAATATGATCCCCTATATTAACAGAAATAAAAGAACAAGTGTGTTATAATTGCTCTGAATTTTAAAAAGCATCTTTAAAAATTCAATATCTTTTCATAATGAAATTTCTCAATGAAATAGAGGGAAATTTCCTTAATCTGATATAAAAGGTATCTTTTTGAAGCATACAGCTAAATCATACATAATTCAATACTGAATGTTTTTCCTTTAGGAAGGAGAGTAAGGAAAGTATTTTTGCTTTCCAGCTGCTAATTAGAACTGTACTAGAATATCCAGATTTGTGGGAACTTATAGCACTGAAAGTCCGTATGTAAGTAAGATGCTCAAATCTGTGGCCTAGGTTGTCTCCCTAACAAACTAGAAAAAGCATAGTAGAGTTAACTCAAAGTAAACAAAAGAAAGAAAATAAGAAAGATCAAACCAAAAATGAATGAAATAGCCAGAAAACAATACAGAAAGTCAAGAAAGCTAGAACTAATGCTTTCAAAAAGTCATAAAATTGATAAACTAGACTGTTAAGAAAAAAGACTCAGATACCAATATAGAGAGGTGACAGCACTATAATAGATATATAAAAGATAGGGGATATTTTACTTTATGTCTAAAAATTCAACAGTTTAGATAAAATATGCAGACTTTTTAAAGGTTTTTTTAAAAGAGAGAGAATGAAAATCAGTTTTATTTATTTTTCCATCTGATTTTTGTTTTTCTGACACTTAGTTGTGTATGTGGTGTTGGGGTTTGAACCTGTGTCCTTGTGCATGCCAAATAAGCACTAACTGCTCCAGCACCACACTCCTTTAAAGATACACACTAATGACATTCCTCAAATACATATAGATAATTTTAGTGCCCTGTATCTATTAAAGAAATTAAATTTCTAGTCAACTCCTCTCCAGAAAACCTCAGAGCCCAGATTTATGTTTAAATAAAATTCTGTTGTAGGGGGCTGGAGAAGAGGTTCAGCAGTAGAGTGCTTGTCTGGCATGTGCATGGACCTGGGTCCGAACCCCAGCACCTCATACACAACTAAGTGTTGGATAAACAAAAACCAGATGAAAAAAATAAATAAGAATTGACTCTTTCTCGCCCTCCCTCCCACCATCAAAAAACAAACAAAAAATGAAAAAATAAAAAACCACTCCATAGTGTATATATACCACATTTTCTTATCCATTCATTTGTTGATGGACCCTTAGTCTGGTTTGGCTATTGTGAATTGTGGTGCTATAAACATGGGTATGAATGTATCACTGTAGTATGACTTTAAATCTTTAGGATAAATACCAAGGAGTGGTATACCTGGGTTATATGATGGTTCCATTCCTAGTTTTTGAGGAACTTCCATACTGATTTCCATAATAGTTGTACTAATTTACAATTCCACCAATAGTATAAAAATGTTTCTTTTTTCCTACATCCTCTCTAGCATTTATTATTGTTTGTATTCTTGATGACTGCATTCTGACTGGTGTGAGATAAAATCTGTGTAGTTTTGATTTGCATTTCCCTAATTGCTAATGATGTTGAATATTTTTTTCTTACATTTGTTGGCCATTTGTATTTCTTCTTTTGAGAAGCATCTGTTTAATTCATTTGCCCATTTATTAACTGGGTTATTTGAATTATTTTAAAGTTTTTTGAGTTCTTCATAAATTCTAGATATTAATCCTCTGCCAGAGGAGTAGCTAGCAAAGATTTTTCTACCATTCCATAGGTTTTGTCTTCACATTCCTAATTGTTTCCTTTGCTGCACAGAAGCTTTCTAATTTGAAGCCGTCCTGTTTATTAACTCAGTGTTATTTCCTGAGCTTTAGAGGGCCTTTTATTTCTCCAGACATTTAAAGAAGAAATTATATCAATGCCAGACAACTTGCTTAAATACTTCCCACCTCACTTCATGAAGCTAAGGTTGCTCTTACTAAAGGTATCAGAAGAAAAGAACTAATGAGAGGCCAGTATCTCATGAATATGGATGAAAAATTTTTATGCACAATATTAGCTGAGTTCAGCCCTATATAAAATAGATAATACATGATTATTGAGTAGAATGTATTTGTGAAATTTTAACATTCCAAAATCAAGCCATGTAATTCAACTGTTGGACACACTGAAATAGGGGGTAATGATTCTTACAAGATGCAGATAAATAGATAAAACATTTGATAGAATCCAACAAACATTAAGACAACATGATCATCTGGAGAAAATCCAGTGTATGTACAAAAAACATTTCAGAATTAATAGAGGCTAGTGAATTTTAAGTATACAAGGTTAATACACAATGTTCAATTGTATTTCTGCATACTAGCAATGAAAATTTAGAAATCAAAATTTTTTTCAATTAGAGTTGAATCAGAAGTATGAAATATTTAATGATGAAATTTGACAAAAGAGTGAAATCAGCATAGACTGAAAACATTTCTGGGAGAAATTAAACAAAATCTACAAAAGTGGAGAGAGATACATTGTAGATCTGAAGTTTCTGTTATTAAGATGTTATTTCTACCCAAGCTGATGTGTAGGCCATACGCTATACCTATCATAATCCAAGCAATTTTTTAGAAATTGGTAAAATGATTCTATATGCATGTAATTATGAAAAATTACCAGAACAGTGGGGGGGGGTTTGTTTTTGGGGTTTTTTTGTGGGAGGAGAGTGGAGAACAACAAATATGGACTGACAGTACCTAATTGCAAGACTCATTACAAAGTCATAGTAATAAAGTCAATGTGGTAGTCATAATCAAGACAAAAAAATTTATTGATGGTCAGAGAAAAGGGTCAAAAAATAGACGTACTTGCAATATGGTAACTGATGTTTTACAATGGTATAAAGTTCATTAGGTGTAGAAAGGATAGTCTTTTTAGCAAATGGTGATGGAAAAACAAAAGAATCTTTTCCCGTACCTCACACTACATAAAATATTAATATGGGACTGGAGCGGTAGCTTGGCGGTTACAGTGCTTGCTGGGCATGCATGAGGATTCGAGTTCAAACCCCAGCACCACATATACAATGAAGTCTCGGAGCAACGAAAGCCACATGAAAAAAGAAAAATTCTTTCTCTCTCTCTCTCTCTCTCTCTCTCTCGGTCTCTCTTTCTCTTTCTGTCTCTCACACTGACCCCTCTCTGTAAAAAATTAATATAAGAAGAATTATAAATCTAAATGAAAACATAAAACCTATTCTAGAAGAAAATAGAACATCTTTTGAGTTTGTGTTAAACAACAATTTCTTAGTTATAGCACCCAAATTACAATTCACAAAAGAGTAAATTGGCAATTAGATTTTAAGGTTAAAATTTCATCATTTTGGGCTGGAGAAGTGGCTCAGCGATTACCATGCTTGCTTGGCATGCACAAGTACATGCGTTCAAACCCTAGCACGGTACACAACAAAGTTTCGGAGCAACGAAAGTCACAGGAAAAACTAAATAAAAATTGCTTCCCCCTGTACCCCATCCCTCTTTCTTTAAAAATTTTTTTTTTAAAATTCACCTTTTCTTCAAAAGACAATGTTAATAAAATGGTAAGATAAGCAAAAAACTGTTAGAAAATGTTTGCAGATATTTCATATCTAATAAAGAACTTTAAAGTATATAAATAGTCTCAAAAATCAACAGATTATATCTGCCTTTGTTCTAGATTTGCACTTATTAAACATGGAGCTATAATTATTTATTTGGCAGTTGCATATGTGATGTACAGTGGAGATTTATTAGAGTTGGAAGATGTGAATTTGAGAGTCATTCGCATAAAGGTGTTGTTTTAAAATCGTGAGCGTGAATGAGATCAACAGAGGAATACTCAGAAGTGGATTCAGGAGTAGCTAGTATTATCCAAGGAAAAACTTTGAATATTATTGTTCTGGAAAACAAGTAAAGAACTATTTGAAGAGGAGAGAGTAACCAGTCATGTTGACTGCTAGGCTAGGTCAGATCATATGAGGTCTGAGGCTTGTTCATTGAATTTACCAATGTCATTACTATGGCAAAACTTTTGGTGCAGTTTTAAGAAAAAATAGGAGGTGGATATAGACAATAGAAGAAATTTTGCTGTGAAAAGAAGCAGAAATGTTAAGCGATTGTTGGAGGAGAATGTAGGGGTCAAGACAGATTTTTTTTTTTGCTTTGTTTTTGTTGGGAGTAGATACTGATATTTTATGCAGATTGGAATGATTCAATAAGGGGAATGTTAATACAGGAGAGAGAATATCTTTCAATGGGTAGCAGTAGAATAGACCAGGATGCAGATTATACATGTGATCTTTGATATTTTGCTTGTCTTCTATATATATCCTTTCACAGTTGCTTTCTCAGGACTTTAACTAATGATCTTCCTAAAGTATTTAACCACATTCATATAATTTGTTCTTATGCTAAGTTGTCTTCGAATTGTTCATAGAAACTGTGTCATATATTAGGATCAAAATGTCCAAGTAGCCAATTCCTTGAAAAGATTGTTACAGCAGCCAAATTTCAGATGGCGAACAGAACCAAATGGCTAAACTTATTATTTCTATAATTTAACATTAATATAGAAGTCTTAGCATACTCATTTTTCTTATATTTTATACACATCCAGTAATTTCCATGTGTATTTAAGCAAAAAGTTACACACTTCAATATCTCTTGCTTTCTAATGATGTTGAACTCAGATGAATCTGTTCAGCTTTCAATGTACTAATACAAGAAGAAATTTGAAATTTTAATCTTCCTACTTATTTCTAGGAATTGATAGTGTGCCCTCTTGTGGACTATTCAGTAATTTTCACATAAAAACATTTTATCTTAGATTCAGATTAAATTGTGTATAATCAGACTTGTTCTCTTCCAAAGATGAGACGTAAATCTGTTAAAAGCCTATACCACATTTAGAAGGAAATAAAATAGTCATTTGCTTTTGCATTTCTACTACTGTCAGATAACAGTCTCATTATTAAGGTCTTGGAGACAGGTTTTTTTGCAGTATAAAAGAAAGTGAGAAAATTTATTTTGGTATGTGAAGTATACTGGGAGTCCAAATTATAGTAACACCTGGGACATTTTTCCCATGGCCTCTCTGTAAAAATTTTTTTAATTAAATTCCAAGGTTTAGGACTATTTTTTCCTGATGAAGTTTATACTTCTACATATTTTGGTGTGATTAAGTTGTGTGTGATTACTCTTTAGGCCTGATTGTAGAATCAAATGGGACTATTTAAAGTGTCATGAGTTGAAGTCAGCTCATATAAAATACATGTGAAATTAATTGATAAAAACAAAGAAGAAAACTGGTTATAAAATATATAAGTACAGTTTTAGTAATCGTTTCATTTCTCTGCAAAAATATATTCTTTAAATTGTTTTTAAAAGCCCTAAATCTCGACCTGATTTACTTATTAGTAACTTTTCTCTATATAGTAGTGCTCAGTACTGTGAATATATTCTTCTATTACACGTATGCATCACATTGTATATACTATGATACAGCTACATTATTGAGACACATACACACATATACATTATCCAGCATGGTGGCTACCGCAAGCTCAAGGTTGCAAAAAAATGAGGTAAGTGTTCTAAGAGAGCTTTAGGACTTTGTTTTATTTTACATTTTTCTTATTTAATGGAGATAATCTGAAAGTTTAGAAGAGCAAAAATGTTTTAAAGGAAGTGAGAATTTTCACAGTGCATCTGATAGGGAACTGTTTGTTTTTGAACTAGGGTTTCGGGAAGATCCTTTCAGAGGTGTCTTAAACAGAATGTATAAAAATCTGTTCTTGAAGGCAGGCAGAGAAAAGGAATCTGAGGATAGCTTGACTAAAGGAAAGTATTCTGTTGCAGAGGTGCCACTCTAGGGAATTGCTATGACCTATATAAGTAGTGCAACACAGATATATTTATTTACTTAACCTATGTAGCCTTTAAGGGTTTATATCCCACATATTTCCAAAAGAATTTGAGGCAGTTTATAATATTAAATTTAATATAAACTGGGATGATAAAAATATACTTAAGCCCTATCCCCACACACCAAAATATTTAATACTAACATGAAAAGTGTTAGCTAAATATCCCACATATATGAAATTGGAGTTTATTCAAAATAATAGAATGATCACACAGGTGACCGTTTACAATAAAAAGAATAGTGAAGTGGAAATCCAAACATTTGTGTTATAGCTAAGTCTGTTACTAGCTTGGAGACTTTGAAAATACACTTAATGTCTCTGAAGAAATTTCACTGTTTTCTGTACCTTTTATTGACTAATCTTTCTATCATAACATCTTGGTTTATATTCTTTAGATATGTTATATAATAAAAAATTTGGTTAGAAGCACCTGAGTTCCAGTTCCCAGCTCTGCTATATGTTACCTGTTTATCCATGATTTATTTAGACACCAAGATACTTTTTACATGAGTGAAACAGAGGTAATCTTCATAACTTTCTGTCATGGTTAGAATCAAGGAAAGGTACTTGTAATGTTACCTTACCTCTTGCCTGCTTCATCAGTTATTACAGGTTGAGTATATCCCTTATCCAAAATTCTTGGGACTGGAATTGTTTAGGATTTCTTTTCTTTTTTTTCTTTTAAAGATTTTGGTGTATTTACACATACATAGTAAGATATTTGGAGGCAGAGACCCAGGTCTAAACAAAAATCTTTTATGTTTCATATGTACCATATATGTGTGAGTGTATATATATGTATGCCCACATACATACATATGCAGGGGCTAGAGCTATGGCCCAGGGGCAGAGTACTTGCCTGACATGCTCGAGGACCCAGGTTCAAAACCCAGTACCACACATGCAACTAAGTGTCAGGAAACAAACAAAATAAATAAATAAAATTGATATTTTATTTATTGATACATATATATTTATATGTATCATATGTATATATTTATACATATATAAATTGATACTATATATATTTTTCATGTTTCATATAATAAAATTTTTCTTCAGGCTACATATATATGTATATATATACACATACATACACATATATATACCTATATGCACATATACATAGGCTATTATATATATAGCCTGAAAGTAATTTTTTTACAATATTTTTAGTTTACTTGTGTTTTGGCTATGAATTGTCACATGAGGTAAGGTTTTGATTTATTGATTCTCTCTTTTCCCCCTCTGGAATAGGTATCCCCTTTACATTCTCATAGCTGAACTCAAATTTTACGGACAGATGATGTTTCCATCTTGTGAACTATGATAACTTGGCTTGCTTAGCATAGTGTCTGTCCATGACACAATGATACAAAATAAGTATTATTGCATGCATCAATTTGAAGGATTAAATATTGTAGAAACAGTGTGTTGTTGTGTGCCATTTATAATTCAGGATACTCGTATGGGTTTGGTTGAACTATTGATATTGATCTAACCTAGTATGGCATTTTAAATTATTAAGCATCTTACTTAGTAAAAAGAAAGTGCTTTGGTTATGTCAAAGAAAAGGTGAAGCAGATTTTTCAAAAGAGCAACATAAAGTGAAGTTTTTAATTTTTTTTTTTTTGAAGAGAGAAAAGAATCAATTTTACTTAGTTTTTCATGTGGCTGTTGTTGCTCCGACACTTCCTCTGTACGTGGTAGTGAGGTTCAAACTCAGGTCCTCATGCATGCCAGGCAAGTGCTGTAACTGCTGAGCCATCACTCCAGCCCCTAAAGTGGAGTTTAAAGGTATTTCAGTTGTTAAATTACTAACACAGATTGAGAATTTGTGAGGTACTAAGACAGATTGCTATGCGAAAAGTTACCAAATATGATGCCTTACATTTATCTCATCATTGTTGTATTTAAAAAAAAATGAAGGATATAAGGGGGCTTGTGCTTGGTAAGACTGATTTATTGAAATGTCACTATGCCTTTTTTTTTTTTTTTTTGAGAGAGAGGAATCAGTTTTATGTAGTTTTTCATGTGGCTTTTGTTGCTCCAACACTTCCATTGTGTATGTGTTGCTTGGGTTTGAACCCGCATCCTCGAGCATGCCAGGCAGGCATCACAACCGCTGAGCCACCGCTCCACCTCCACTGTGCCATTTTTGAGAAATGTCGAATTTAACTTAAAAAGTATCAATGTTTACATGCGCATCATAATCTTTTATAAAATTGATTTTCTTCAAAGTGAATTTTGCGTAGTGCTCTGTAGTTCAGATCCATAAGAAATAAAGAGTACTTAAGGTGCTATAGAAATATGAGACTTGTACTAAATATGGTTATAAAGTAAGGTGTCTGACTCAATAAAACCATGTCACCGTACTTTATATCCGTGTGGTATTTTTCACTGAATAACATTCGTTTAAACTTGACATTTCAATAATATTTGAAAAGAATGAATATATGAAAGATTTATAACACAGTGACAAAAGCAAGATGGCGAAAAATACTGTATGTATGTATATGTATACATATTTGTATGGTGTATATATATTCATTTCATCCTCACAACAAAATTAGAAATAATAGTGCATACCTACTTCTTTTTTCAGAAATGAGAAGACCGAGGTACATAGTAAATAATTTGTTTATGTTTACATAGTAAGTGGATGAGCTTAGATTCAAACCCAGATGGCCAGATTTCTTTCTTTTTTGGCTATTATTTTGACTGTGGATTGTACAGCATAGACTGGGGATGTAGCTCAGTGGTGGAGTGTCTTGCCTGGCATGTAAAAGGCCCTGTGTTAGTTCCTAGCACCTCATAAAAGGAAAAAAAAATGCATTTTGACTGTAAAGCATTTTTGGTGCACAGTAATTTTTCGTGGGCTGTACAGTCATCTATTATACCAGCAACATTAAGCTAATAATATTGTTATGCATTTTAATCGTATACAATGTCCATGTGCCAGATAACCTGGTTTTGACTCCTGAAGTATGAGCTTTGGCATATTTCTTAACTTATCTTGACAATAGATTGTGCTTTAAATAAAACTGGACTAGTGGGGCTGGAGTGGTGGCTCAGCGGTTTCGGTGCTTGCCTGGCAAGCACAAGGACCCGGGTTTAAACCCCAGCACCACGTACACAACTAACTGTTGGAGCAACGAAGGCCATGTGAAAAACTAAATAAAGTTGTTTCTCTCTTTCTCTGTCTCTCTCACTGTCCCTCTCTCTTTAAAAAAAAAAAACGAAAAACAAAAAAAAACAACTGGACTAGTACCTGAGTGTCATATGAAGATCAAATGAAAGTACATTAATTGTTAATAACCAATTCTATTACATAGTAGATACTTAATAAATGTTAGTTATCAATTTCTACCAGTTTTCACTCCTTAAGTACATACAGCACAATATTGCAACAATATCTATGTACCATTTTTGAGTATGTATTTGATTGATTCTTTAGGATATATTTCTTTCTCTTTTTTTCTATTTTTCTTTTTTCTTAGAGAGGAACAGTGTGAGAAAGAAAGTGAGAATCAATTTTATTTAGTTTTTCATATGCCTTTTGTTCCTCCAATACTTCATTGTGTACATGCTGCTGGGATTTGAACCCACATCCTTGCACGTGCCAGCCAAGCCCTGTAACTGCTGAGCCATTGCTCCAGCCTCACCTTTAGCACATATTTCTAAAAATGAAATTGTTAAGATTATACATACTTTTTTGACTTTGCTATAGAATATAAAGTAATCCTCCAGGAAAATTTATCTGCTGTCAGGTGTTTTATTCCAAATCCATCACAACTTGAATATTATTATAACTTGTATCAATACTGTTTGATTTGCATTTCTTTTGTTTTCATGAGGAAATCATAAATTTTGAAATGAAATTAAATGAACAGAAAATTAAGGTCTTTAAAAAGTATTCGCAGGTGCTTAGAAGTTCCCTTCAGGCTCATTATAATATGCTAAATTGGGAGTTTATTATAATATCTTACCCTCGTTAAGCATTTTTTTAATTAAACCTCAGCCATTCTTAAAATTAGTTTATAAATGGTTTCTTACTGTATATTTTGTTTGATGTAGTTCTTAGTATTATATTAGGTCATTTTCTACTTATATGGGTCATATTTATTTCTGCCATCTTATTATTTAAGTACTTATAGATGGGAATGGGTAGAACTATGATTTGTAAGACCTTGGTGAAATATACACGGGACTATCTATTTATAATAGATCTCTCATATGTAGGGATTAAGATTCTTTACCCCTAATTCACCTATGTTCTCCTGTTTTGCCAGATCTATTTTCCATAGAGTAAAAACACTTAACTATCTGAATCATTGTGTGCCAGGTAGTATGTCAGATTATTTACGTGCATTGTTTTATTTCATTGTTATCACAATTTAGGAAGTCAGCTACTTTCCTCACTCTTCCATTTCTTCAAGTCAGTATCTCTCAAACTGCTTTGCCTGGCAGCTCACAATCCAAAAGGCATTTTACCTAGACTGGAAAAACAATGTGCAAGGTACCCTTAATGTTTCTGTTCCCTCCAACTCTCTCAGTGTTAATCTCAAACCACTAAATTTATTTTTTCAGCTAATCAGTTACCATTCAGTTGTAAAGCACTGCCTTAAGGCGGCAGTTCTCATTAAAATGTTCTTTACCATTTGGTTACCATTTTATTCTGATCACATTATTCCCCAGTGATAACAACTTTGAGCTTTAGTTTCCTAAAAACCAATGTACTGTCATAGCCAGACCAAACAGTATCTGTTTCAGAGTCAGAAATGCTGTATCTACTTAGTGGTATATGCTTTCATTTTTAGAATTCTGGGAATGCTGTTTCTTCATGGACTTGCAACGTAAAGTAACAGCATTACCACAGATTATTCATGGTCATTAAAATCTATGACTGTAGTTAATATCATAAGTCCATTTCTACCATATGTCTCTGCTGTTTTTCAAACTCCTGGATTCTAGTGAAATTAGCGTAGTTGAACAGTGAGGTATAAATATTTTTGTCAGTGATCATCTACTCAATATATAATATTTAAAACACTTTAAACCAAGCAAATGTTATTGCTCCCTTCTACTTTGCCTTTTATTCCAGTTTGATGCCTTGTTACATGACTAAGGACCACATAGTTTTGTGTTTGGATTTCTTAATCTTGTAGCTCACATGTGGTAACTAATGTCATTTTGAAGCTAAAAACC
Source organism: Aplodontia rufa (assembly GCA_004027875.1). Taxonomy (NCBI): domain Eukaryota; kingdom Metazoa; phylum Chordata; class Mammalia; order Rodentia; family Aplodontiidae; genus Aplodontia; species Aplodontia rufa. Next base: position 90,744 of record PVKS010000967.1, read on the forward strand.
TTATCTTAGGGTTGAATCTGCTTTAAGTGTTATTCATTTGGGTTTAGGGAATTAGAATGAAGTCATATAGTCCCCAATAGAACCCTCTAGCATATAATTCTTTATAAATGCCTCTCTTGGATTAAATGACTAAACACTATAATTTGTAACAATCTGCTAGAATATGGCAATTTACATGTACAACCTTGAGCTATATGAATAGTAAGTTATTTGTTTTTTGCAGTATTGGAAATTTAATCCAGGGGCTATTACTGAGCTATGGCCCCAGCCCTTTTCATTTTTAAATTTTGAAACAGGATCTCCCTAAGTTGCTGAGACCTAGAGCTTGCAGTTCCCAAGTAGCTGGGATTACAGACATGTACCACTATATAGTAAAAAGGTGTTAGTGATGTTCTGTAAATAATTTACATTCTGTGATTTCTTTCCATTATTGCTAAGTTGGACTTTTCTTATTAGGATAAAGTTACAAAAAAAGTCATTATATTTTGGTGACCTCCTCCATAAGGAGATTTTTAATTCCAGCCTGTTTTTTTAAAGTATTTGATGTGAATGCTAAAAATCAGTATTGGATTATATTTCTTTACTGATTGTTGAAATGTCAAATTAGTAATTTCAAAGAACAAAGTTTTTAGTCTGGAAAAGAGGACAAATAGAGGATAGCCAGTAGTAGTTATATCTTTCCTATACTGTTTCCCATAACATTTCCTTTCAGTAGACTTTTAAAGAATGTACATAAAGGTCATTAAATTATAAAGAAAAAAGCGGAAATGATTAACAAAAGGACAAGGTAGTTATTACCTCTAGAAGGAACTAGTGTGCTATTCTTCTGGATGATGGTTCTATGGATGCTAACTTTCTAACTGTTAAATTATACATATACATTTATGTGTCTTTGTTAATATAACATAATAAAAACATTTCAAGAAAAAGGAAATTCTTTATATAAGCTACTTATATATGTCTACATTTTAAAAAATACTTAATTTGCATTAAGATGTATAAGTTAGGGAATTTATTAATGTTATGTCTTGACAGTTTTGAAGTTTACAATTTAAAAACTTAAAGGTTCTCAAAAGTACAAGTACAATGCACAAAAAGGGAAGGTTTAAATTAGAAACAATTCTGCTGTTTTAGCTCATTGGCTTAGTCAACATAGAGTATACTTCTTTTGCTGATTCATTTATAAAGTAATTTAATAAGGTGATATTTTATCAATATACAAATTAAAATGTTATGTTATCTACTTACCAAAAGAAGTTATACAAGTCTTGTTAAAGAAAAAAGATGAATGTTCTTTAAGGCATATGTTGAAACTAAGATTAGAAAAATTGAAGGACATTGAAGAAAAGAGAAGATATTCAGCATTTTTACAGGACATTTTTATGTATAGAGAAGGAAAGAGAGAAATGCACACACAGAATGACATCATGATAAATATTGAATACTTATACCAATTAAATACTTTGTATTGGAACATTATGTTAACATTACATTAACATTAAAAATGTTAACTCATGCCTTTCTCTGGCCTATGTGGTTACATATTGATTATGTGATTGATTTTTATAAGCAACATGAAATGATAGTTGGAAAGGCAAGGTAAATAAATGAAAATTAAGTAATCTTATAAGAATGAAATAAGTTTCAAAGATGTCACAAGGAATATATACATATATTCACAAAAAATAATTATCAGAGGAATATTGGGCAGTAAATATCAGAAGTGCAGAGGTAAGGTAAGGTGACTTTGGGGGTAAATTGGAAGTTTCATGAAATAGAAAGAACTAGCTGTGGATCTTGAAGAATTACAGGAGTTGGAGTGACATAAGGAAATGAGATTCTTAGGGAGAATATCTTAAGGAAATATATACAAGTAGGAAAATACAGAGTTGATGAAGGAGAATTTGATTAGACAAGTTTGGTTGTAGAATGTTGCTTATATAGGGCAATGGTAAGAGATATTAGATAGGCAAGCTGAAGTCAGATGTTGAGGTCAAATTTTAATGTGTTTATAATATAATATGGGAAGAAATTTTAGTACTTAACAGGGTTGGTTGAGTGAGTGCCCCTTAGTGGTTAAGAAACAGAGTCTGTAGCCAGATTGCTTGAGTTGTAGTTTTGTCTTCACTAGTTATTTTAAACTGCCTGTAAGTTAATTTCCTCATTAGTAAAATGCAGAAAATAATACTATGTACTTTACAGTGTTGTTGTGAGGCCTAAATGGCTTAATATAGGCAAAGTGAATGATATGCATAATGACTGTTACTGTTTTATATATATATAAGAAACAAAAATAGAAAATTTACTTTTTATGTTGATTAAGCAATTAACCTAGTAGTAATATATTTGGCATATTTCTACAAATAATTGTTTTTTGTGTGTTTCAGTGTTTGGGAAATGGGAAGTAATGACAGCTGGCACCTGAACTAAGTACTTTTATAGGCAACACCATTCCAGAACTTCAGGATGAATGGGGATATGCCCCATGTCCCCATAACTACTCTTGCGGGGATTGCTAGTCTAACAGACCGTAAGTTTGGTTAATTATCTAATTTAAATTCTAATGTGTATTAACATTGATTTTTAGAGAAACGGTACAAAATTATCTTTAATGTCATAAGCAACAAAAAATTAAAATTTTAGATTTTAATGACATATAATGTTCTTTGACTTATTGGCACATATGTGGAACTAGCAAAATTAGTGTTGCTGGCTAATTATAGGTATGACCTTAATTTCTGTTTCCCACTGTGGACATGGTAAGAAATACTAGTGAGTGATGACAGGTTCTTACTCAATAAAGTGATAAATGTAAGAGTAAAGAGAAGATGACACAAAACTTAAGAAATACCAAAACTGGGTGTAGGGTGGGGGACAGGGTGGAGGGAGGGATTAGAAAGGATATCTAGGAGACTGGAGGGTGGGATTATGGGGGAATCATCTCAGAAGGAGATCTCTGACCTCCAGGAGATACCCATTTAACTCAGGGGTCTTTCTAGGGGAAACATAGAAACATGGGGAACCTAAGTGGGGCATACATGACATGGCATTAGCCTTGGATAACTATGTATACATACATTTGTTCTTTATTGTTTGACAGTGTTTCCCCCTCAGTTGTAACTCCATATTCATCTAATAAGAAAACAAAAAAAGAAATACCAAAACTGAGGTTTTATTTTTATAAATTTTAATTTGGTTTTAGTATAGTAAAATAGATAATAGCCTACAGCTTTAAGCTTAGGAAACTAGCATGACTAATCTATAATGTCTGAATTAACAAGAAAGTAGCTGGTGGGATTAACATAACTCAGGTAAGAAAACTTGTGAACTGGCTATGGTTTTTGTTACTGCTTTAGTGTAGATAAGTCATAAACTCTTTCAATATATGTAGGGGTACAAAACTGGATATACTAGCTGGAATTTCCTTTTGGTTTTTCTCCCCATCATCTGTGATATATTTCATGTCTTAAAGTTTGTCTTGCCAGTAAGCCCCTTATTTAGTAAGTAATAATTTGATTTCTGTGTGTTTTTATTAATGACAAACCTATTGAATTCCCTATTGGGGCAGAGCAGTATAAAAATTATACTGTAGAGTTATTTCTATATTAAGCCAAAAACAAAGACATCTGACATTTTGGATTTCTTAACCTTTAGTTTACACAAATGAACAGATTTCCATTAGGTGAGGAGACATTAGAAAACTGAATTTAAACTTGTGTAAAACATTGGTGTTGTTTTGTTTGCTATTAGAATACAATGAAGAACTATTTAGGAATTTATAACTTGGACCAGAAATCCTTACTCTTTTTGAGCCAGAATGCTATACTGTGAATATTCTCCTACTAATGTGAGCTATTTATTTTTGTATGTTAAACTTTTAAAAAATAGATTACATGTATGTCTGATGAAGAGTTGGTTATCGTTATTTGGTTTATTTGTCGAGAATAGTTTGAGTCTAATAAATATGCAACCAAGAACAAATACAGTTAATGAACCTTGTAAGTTGCCTTACTTTTCTGAGTATAATGTGCTAGGTTAATAAAATGTTAAAAAATGAAAAGCAAGCATGAATATTAAGGAACTGAATTTCATACTTAGTAATAAAATCTATAATGGTCCAAGTGATGTTTTGAGGAAGTTTCTGTGGTTGATTGAGATTTATTTACGGGAAAGGAGCAACATTTTTCAATATTTCACTGCATTGGTATTTATAACTTCCTTTTAATACCCAAATATATGTAAACACACTAATTACTTATTCCAATCATTCAATTTCTAATAATTCAATTTTATTCCAAATAGTCCTGAACCAGCTGCCTCTTCCATCTCCTTTACCTGCTACAACTACGAAAAGCCTTCTCTTTAATGCACGAATAGCAGAAGAGGTGAACTGCCTTTTGTCCTGTAGGGATGACAATTTGGTTTCACAGCTTGTCCATAGCCTCAACCAGGTATCAACAGATCACATGTAAGTAGTATCCATTTTACATCTAAAATAAAAAGTTTTGGTCTTACTAAGAGAATCTATCTTGTTTGTTTTGTTTATTACTTTATTATTTTTTAAAGAATTTTAGATGTAGAGCTTATTTTTAAAATACATCAGTATTTCATACACAGCCTTCTTGTGATGAGATATCAGGAGATTTAAATAGGTCATACTATAACAGTAGTTTTGACTCATATGTATCTCCCTTTTTCCTGTATTGCTAGAGTACTTAAAAATTCACAGACTCTTAGGAATATGCTACTAGGTTTATTTGGAGTTAGCCTAACATGTTTATCATGAAAAGTATGATAAGAACTCAAGAGCTGTGTTAGCTTTCCATCTCCATGACCAAAATACTGAGGAAAATCAGAAAAGGAAAAATTTTTTGACTCACAGTTTCAGAGGTTTGTGTCAATGGTTTCATGGCCTCATCACTATGGACCTCTGTTGCAACTGAACATCAAGGAGGGAACACATAACAAAATAGCTACTAGCTCTGGTGGCTGGAAAGTAGAAAGCAAGAAAAGGGCACACTTCCATGGCAAGCCTTCAGTGACCTACTTCCTCCAACTAGGCTACCTCCTACAATTTCTCTCCCCCAAACCCCGCATGACTCCTTTCAATTATGAACCCTTCAGTCGATATCCATTGATGAGGTCAGAACCCTCATGACCCAATCACTTCTCAAAAGCCCTACCTGAACATTGCTGCATTCAGGGCCAACCCTTCAACACTTGAAAATACATACCCATGTTCAGATGCTTGAATTAGGACACCTGAATCTTTGGGGAACATTCAGATCCAAGCCATAACAAGGACTAATGTCATGAAAGGCTGCAACAGAATTTGAAACTAATTTTTTTTAAGAATTTGCTGTAGCATCTGAACATGGGTATGCATTTTCATGCAATAGAATTTTAAGGTAAAATTGCCTTAAATTATGTGAGTATACTTATGTAGATAAAGATATAATTTTTTTTTTAACTTACAAAGCAATGTATAGGGTTAGAGAGGTAATTTAGCAGTAGAGGGCTTGCCTGGTGTGCATGAGGCCCCAGATTCAATCCCTAGCACCACATAAGCAACTAAATGGAGGAAAAACAAAAACCAGATGAAAAAATAATAAAAAATGTTCTCTCTCTCCCTCTAAAAAAAAAAAAAAAAAGGAAATGTACACTTAACCATATCTTAACAATACAAAAATGTATTAAACATTAAAATTTCTCACTCTTATCCCTTCATATCCTACTATATAATAGTACTCATATAATCTTCCATTCTTTATTTTTTTTTTTAATTTCAAGATTCATTACTTTGAGGATGAAGATAAGGCACATTATATTGTAGAGGTCTCTGTTATTTGATGTAGTCTTGGAACCATTTTTCATATTTTCATTTCATGTTTCCTAAATGTGAATATTCTGATAGACTGAAAAATGATTAGTTAAAATCAGAAGTATGATACTAATATTTTGTCACTCTAGAAATTCTGCAGTGGCTAAATATTTTATCATTTTGTATGCCTCTGTGTTATTACTCAACTGTTTTTACCAAATCTTTAAAAAGGAAGAGGAGACAGCACATATATAATTAGGACTTATTTATGGAGAGCTCTTTTAAGATTGTCCCCAGAAATTTATTGAGTTTTATTATTGGACACCGTCTTTATGTGTCTTCATTGTTGGATCCAGTGAGTATAGAATAGTGATATGTAGAATGTAAAATAAAACACTGCCTCCTTACGTTTCGTTTTATCACCACCTTCCATGGTTGGAATTTGTTGCTTTGAAATTTATTGAAAATTACTGTTATATTTAACCATTTATTTTGGTCCCCCTACTCTGTACATATACCATGGGTTCATTTGAGAAATAGTATAAAATGGAGAGATTACGTAACCTCTCCATCTTGTCTTAATCAGTGTATCCATAGTATTTAATTTGGAGGACTTTTCCCAGAAAGCCAGACTCACTCATGGAAGGGAGGAAAAATATATCCCATATCCAAGTATTGTCTTCTTTGCTTAATTATTACTTCTCTGTCCTTTCATTATTTTGAGTAGTTTAGAATACACTTTGCCTTATTGTCTTATTTTAAAACTAATGTAAACATTCTTAAATATGCTCACAGTTCCATAAATTAATGTTCAGGGCTTTCCCTCTGCTGCTGTGTAAGATAAAATAGGAATTAAAAAAAAAAAAGTGGTCTTTAGAAAAACACCTCAGTTGTTTTTAATAGGTGTGTTTCTTCTAGGGGTACCATCTTTGGAAATTCATGCTTTTGTACATTTTCAAGTCATTTGTTTTTATCCCATAAGTCTTCTTAACAAATCAATCACTGTCAATCTCTTAATAAATCAATATTTATTTTTTTCAATCAATGCCAGAGAGTTGAAAGATAACCTTGGCAGTGATGATCCTGAAGGCGATGTTCCAGTCTTGTTGCAGGCCGTCCTGGCAAGGAGTCCTAATGTTTTCAGGGAGAAAAGCATGCAGAACAGATATGTACAGAGTGGTGAGTTTCTTCATTATTTAATGGATCTGGTATAAAATTTGTTTTACACATAATTAAATACAAATGCCTTCTTTAGCAAGCTGCCCTATCATCTAGGCCTGTTCATACCTTGAATCAAGCCAAAAACAAGAAGGAATCAAATTAATAATATTCTTATTGTTTAACATGTGACTAAATTCCTTGGGAATTAGACAAAGCTTTAAGAGTATTTTCATAGGTGTTTGGCATTGTATTAGTTTATTCAGTAAGCTTTAGAAATTTGTTTTAGAAGATCATAGAGTTGACTTGAAAAACCTCTACATCAAATAATACTTGCAGAGCTTTTGAACACAAAGTATATGTATATGTATAAATATACCAAGTAGTAATTTCATTGTTGATTGTGATTATGTTCATCTAGTAATTGATTTGATAATCCTGTTAATAGAAAAATTTGTTTATATTATTACTGGATAAAAATAAATTTATAATAAGTATTATAAAAATTGCAAAAAATAGTATGTTCAACACAGATTTAATTTTTTGTGTACTCAGTACCGTTGGATTAGAAACTTTGTTATATTCCAGAATTTACTGATTTTGGCAAATCCAAGTGTGTGCTTGGTTCTCAAGACTAAAATAATCAGCAAGGAAATAGTGTAGACAATTCTGGAAGTCCATCCTACTTAATTGACTTATTGTGTTCAAAAATATTGCCAGTTTCATTCTGGTTTACTTTATTGGCAGCATCTTTGCTCTTCAAAATAAAAAATGAATCAAAAAAAGAAAAGAAAGAACTTTTGAATGAGAATGACTGATTTAAGGGATCATCTTTACTATTAGATGAAAATAACATTTAATGCTTTTATGTATTACATAGGAATGATGATGTCTCAGTATAAACTTTCTCAGAATTCCATGCACAGTAGTCCTGCATCTTCCAATTATCAACAAACCACTATCTCACATAGCCCCTCCAGGTAATATATATATTTGTGTGTGTGTGTGTGTGTGTGTGTGTAACTTATTAAGTATTGTTTTCTGTGGTAAATATACTTGTGAATATATAGTATATACTTTTATGTAATGAAATACTTAATTATCCTTGTGAATTTTTGCTTTAAAATGTTGTATGTAGAAATACTCCAATTCACTAATACTCCAATTCATCTTAACAATTTCATTTCACATAGAAGAATGTGTTAAAATATAAAATAGCTAATATGTTTGGGCTATAGATATATCTCAGTGGTAGGATATTTGCCAAACATATGCAAAGACCTGGATTTGTTCTCCAGAACCTCAAGGAAAAAAGCAAACAAAAAATGTATTTGAGATAAATAAAAAGGTTTTTAGTGTAAACTAGAGATCATAGCTTTGTATCTTTTGAGCAGATTTGGTACTTTTATGAAGTTAAAGTGAATTACCTCAGTTTTTAACTGCTTAATGTAACTTATGAGATGTTTGCATAGATTTTATGATATATAGATATATAAATCAGAATTAAGACAATTTTATGACAGTAAAATTTCAAGGGATAACATGTTTCTTTTCCTGACTTTTTTTTCTTTGGGATTTGGATTTTAGCCGGTTTGTGCCACCACAGACAAGCTCTGGGAACAGATTTATGCCACAACAAAATAGCCCAGTGCCTAGTCCATATGCCCCACAAAGTCCTGCAGGATACATGCCATATTCCCATCCTTCAAGTTATACAACACATCCACAGATGCAGCAAGGTAAGAAAGTCATTTGATAGTTTGTTGGGAATACCTAAACACCTATAATTCCAAGCAAGTATTTTATCTTCTTTTATAATTTTTAAAACAAACTGAAATACTATGGTTAATTGTCAAGCTTTATTATTATGTGTCTTACATCATTAAAAAAAAAGTGTTACATTTATCCTTTGGTAATTTTATGTAATTATATTAGGTTAAGAAATTAAGAACTGTTCTGTTAATTGGGCTTTCTTTTTATAATAGCATTAAGCCGAAGTGCAATTAGGTTTTTGTTTGTTTTTATTTGTTTATTTTTTTAAAGAGAGAGGGACAGTGAGAGGAGAAGAGAAACAATTTTATTTAGTTTTTCATGTGGCTTTCGTTGCTCCGAGACTCCATTGTGTACGCGGTGATGGGGTTTGAACTCGCATACTCGCACATGCCAGGCAAGCCCTGTATTCGCTGAGCCACTGCTCCAGCCCCAGCAGTTAGGTTTTAATTGTGAAAAACTTTCTGTAAGTATCTTATAGTAGAGGAAAATTAATGATTTTACATGCCTAAATTTCTAGTATTAGATTATCACTTCTCAAAATGTTGCTGGCTCTCAGTTTCATAATGTTGATATTATAATGTCTTCTTAAGGTTATTTTGTCTTTAGTTGTATTTCATGGCTGCTAAATAATTTATTAGTATAGATTTTTTTGTACTTTTTGCCAGATGTTTAAAAAATCCAAAGTATCTCTTTTTGCCCAGCGTAATAACAGATTTCAAACATTTGCTGCCAGATTACTTCCTGTGTGTGTGTTCTCATTTTTCATTATGCATAGAGTCAAAATTTCCTTCATTTGTAAACTTTTTTTTAGAGAGAGGGACAGTGAGAGAGAGAGTGAGAGAGGGAGAAACAATTTTTGTTTAGTTTTTCATGTGGCTTTTGTTGCTCCAAGACCTCACTGTGTACATGGTGCTGGGGTTTGAACTTGTGTACTTGTGCATGCCTGGCAAGTGCAGTAACCACTGAGCCACTGCTCCAGCCCCCATTTGTTAACTTTTTAACTTAGAAACTTTTAACCTAAATTAGCAAAACAGCAAGCTTTCTAGTTTCCTAAACATGTGATTTGCCTTCGAGTTTCCCAAAACTAGATAACGAAATACTAGGTTGAGACCATTTTGCATACTGAAACTGGAAGGCAAATCACATGTTTGGAATATACACATTACTGAATTTAGTGTGAATGCTAAACAGTTCATACTTAAGTATGTATGTATGGGTGTATAGACATACGTATATATTATATACATGTAGATTCTTTTTTTTCCCCCCCCCCAGGGCTGAGGACCGAACTCGGGGCCTTGCGCATGCTAGGCAAGTGCTCTGCCGCTGAGCTAAATCCCCAACCCCAATTCTTAATACTTATAAAATAATGGCAGTCAAAGGCATGAGGAGCATTTTAAATGTAAAAAGACAGATGTCAAAAGGGCACAGTTGTTCTTTTGTATATGACAGTATACACATGAGTGGAAAACAACACCAATTTTTTAAGAATTGCTAATGTTTTATAGCAAAATAAATTTTGTTTTTTCATAAGAAGCTGAAAGAGAGAGAGATGTAGTTTAAGACCCTCTTTGGTAATGAGTCGTTTCTTGAAATTATCAAATCCTTGAGGAACTAAAAATGTTGACCCCACCCAGATATTAAAGTTATTCTAAATAAAAAACTATTAGTGTGGCAAGGAATAAATGTCAGTAGGACAAAAAAGAATTTTAAAAATAGGGCAGTTTAGAATGTGAGAGAGATGACATTTAAAACAAAACATTTTTTCCCGGGACTGAAGCAGTAGCTAAGTGGTTGGAGTGTTTGCCTGGCATGTGCAAGGACCAGGTTTCAAACCCTAGCACCACATACACAACTAAGTGTTGGAGAAACAAAACCAAATGGAAAAATAAATAAAATTGAGACTCACACTCTCTCTCTCTCTCTCTCTCTCTCTGTCTCTGAAAAATAAAATTAATTAATTAAATTAAATAGACTTTTTTTTTTCTGGGCTGGAACAGCACCACATACACAACTGTCACAAAAACTAACAACCAGATGAAAAGCTAAATAAAATTGATTGTCTCTCTCTCCCCTCCTTCCCTAAAAATATTTAATAAATTTTTTTCAACTTCATTAAAATTTTAAGCAAGCAGCAAAGTTTAACCATATACAGCGAATCCCTTCTCTAACAAGCATAATGACACTTTGCCCTTAAACATATCTGCCAAGAAGAAAAAAGATTTTCTTGTATTAACAACCAAGCATGATAATTTACCACAAAGCAAATTAAGAATAGTTCTATAGTATCATCTAATAGCCAGTCTGCATTCAGTTTTCTTTCACCACTTGCCGTAAATATGTCTTTAACAAGTATACATATATTTTCTCCTCAAAGTATGATATAATCTAGTTTTTCACACACTGTGTTTGGTTTTTCCCTCTGTTTTTGGCTCTTTGAATTTAAAAGTCCTGTACTGTTTTTCTGTTCTAACAGGTTTTCTTTTTTTTGAAGCCTGTATTTCTCAGAGAATTTCCCATATACTAGACTGCATGTTATGACTTACTTTGTCCATACATCCCCTATACTTCCTATTAACTAGAAGTTTTAAAAGTTGTATTTACTGGGGCTGGAGTGGTGGCTCAGCAGTTGCAGCACTTGCCCAGCATGTGTAAGTACGTGGGTTCAAGCCCCAGCACCCACATACACAACTAAATGTCAGAGCAACGAAAGCCATGTGAAAAAAACTAAATTAAAAAAAAATTGATTCTGTCTCTTTCTCATTGTCCTTCTCTCTTAAAAAAAAAAAAGTTTATTTTCAATTTGCTTATTCTTGGCAAGAATATTACACAGGTAATGTGTGCTTTATATTACCTCACATGAGAAAGTGTATGATGCCAAGTGGTCCAATTATTAGTGATACTTAGGTAGTAACCATTGGATCTCTTCATTGTGTTACATATAGTAGATGTTTTTTCTTCTGTAATTACTGAGTAATCTGTGAGCTGTTATTTTGCTATTATCCAACTATCTTGTTTGCATTTCCTTTTACTTAAATGACTTTTAGCATCTAGTGATTCTCATTTCATTGGTTTTTACACTGGTCATTGGAAAAGGTGATATTTCTAATTCTAAAGAAGATCATGTTTAAATCAATAAGAATGGATTATTTAATAAATGATATGGGTAAATGGGCATTTTGAAATATTAATTGGATTTCTGGGTTATTTCAAGCAAAATTGTTCTAGAATTATAAGTAAAAAGTTTTTAAATATCAATAACACTTTCAATGAAAACAAGATACATAGGAATAAATTTAATGAAAGATATTTAAGACCTTTGTGGAGAAAATTATAAAACTTACAAAAGAGATAAAGGAAAACTTTAAAAAGTGGAGAGTTATAACACCTTTGTGGATGGAAAGACTCATTAAAAGTACCAAGCAGTTATTGTGAAATTTAAGTTAATTCTAAAAATTCTTATTAAAAAAAAAGTTCAGTGATAAAAAGAGGCAAGTCACAGAAGCTCAGTGTAACAGGTAGGAATCAAGATTTATTACAGTGTTAGTACAGAAGTGGTAAAGAAACACATGGTGTTACTTTTGTTGACCATAGCGAAGGGTCTAGAAATATACCCATGAACAAATAGAAAATTAATAAATGTGGGATTATATTTTTATAGGGGAAGAAAGATTTCTTTAATTAATGGTATAAGACAATTAAGTACTCATAGAAAAATGTTAAATTGGATCACTCTTCCATACTACACTTAAAAATAAATTCTATATGGATTAAAGACCTTAGTGTATATAAATAAAATTATAAAAATTTTAGAAGAAAATGTAGAAGACTGCCCTTTTATGACTTTGTGTTAAGGAGAGACTGAATGGCCAGTACACATGAAAAGATGCTTGGTTTCATTACTAATCAAGGAAATGCAAATTACAGTGACTGGCAGAGACATTTCCCACCTTTATGATGACAAATATTGTTGGCAAAGGTGTAAAATAATCAGAATTTTCATACACTGATGAATACAAATGAATGTAAGTGATGTGTAAAAGTTATTTGGTAATATTTAGTAAGGTTTAAAAATAGGCATATCCAGTAATTTTTCTTGAAGAAATTGATGCCTAGAGCTCATATAATTTGTAAAAATTAGAATCATGTGTAAGAATATACGTTGTAGCATTGTTTATGACTGCCAAAAATTTTAAAGCATTCTGAATGTTCTGATATAATAATGGATTAATAACTTGTGTAAATTATACAGCAGAATATATGTAATTATTTAAAGCAAATTGTGTAAATCTCAATATAATGAGTTACGTAGTGAGTTACAGTAGGATAAATGTACTATTTATAATGTTATATAAAAAATAATGTGCATTATTTAGGAATATATTCATTTGCAATAAAAGTATAAAGATATGCATAGGTAGAAGTCATAATATTAGTAATTATGTAAGCTTCATATATCTAAGGGTAACAGAGGCGACAATGTATTCTGCCCTCTAGGAAAATAAAGGAAGGAGAATAGAGGAGAGAAATGCAAAAATAGAGAGCTGCAACCGTGTCTGTAATATATTACTTCTTTTTAAAAAATATATCTGAATGACATCTCACACAGTGTTAAGATTTGATTGAATCAAGTAATCGATACATGAGAGTTTGTTATGCTATTCTCTTTAGTTTCTGTATAGTTAAAATATTTCTTGTAAACAGTTGTTCTCTAAGATTTTTAAAAGTTTATTTTTATAAACCTGTTTTTATTCTTATTCCAGCATCAGTATCAAGTCCCATTGTTGCAGGTGGTTTGAGAAACATACATGATAATAAAGTTTCTGGTCCGTTATCTGGCAGTTCAGCTAATCATCATGCTGATAATCCTAGACATGGCTCAAGTGACGACTACCTACACATGGTGCACAGGCTAAGTAGTGACGTATGTAATATATTAGTTATCATTAAGGTAATAAAATAGTTCTAGTGTTTGTCATATAACTAGCATTTTCACTCCACAATTTAAAGGATACCTACTATATATCAAGAATTATGCTAGGTACTGAGAGTCTAGCATGGTTCCTATACCCACAGTTTAATTTAGTCTAGAACAGGGTTAAATTTCTGTTTTAATTTAATACTGCTCAAACCAAATAGTCTCTTAAAGAAATGACCCTTTATTTATTAGTACTTGGCTCTTCTTCCCTCTAAGATTTGTATAAAGTTGTGTTTTCCTTCTGAAATATGTTGCCTTGGTGTTACTAAAACATTTATACATTAGAAATTTGGTATTTGGTTGTATTTTTATATCCTCTATCTAAGGGTAACAGAGATGACAGTGGAGTCTGCCCTGAAGACATTTACAGCCTCATGGGGTGTTAACAGCTCCTTTTATAGAAAATAGCAAACCAAAATGGAGTACATGAATAACACCAGTTTTCTTATTCATTGCCATGCTTAGGCTATTGATTTTTTTTTTATTTTTTTATTTTTTGGATACAATTTCAGTTCTTCTAAGACACACCAGGAAGAAAACAGGAAAGTGCAGAATAGTACTATTGAATTCCAACACTTTACCTGTCAGGAATTTATGTCTTTTTATTGGTTTTCTAAGATTTCTGTAAAGCCTCTCCTATCATGCAAGATACATATTTTATACTGTGTTCTTAGGATGGAGATTCTTCAACAATGAGGAATGCCGCACCTTTTCCTTTGAGGTCTCCACAGCCAGTATGCTCCCCTGCTGGAAGTGATGGAACCCCTAAAGGTAGAGCAACTAAAATTTCCTCAAGTTGATTAAAGAACTCAAACTTCTTAAAACAGATACCAAATGATACTCTATTGTTTTTAGCTGAAGAAGAAAAAATAACACAAAACCAGTCTAGATCAGAGGATTTAAATCTGCCTCCTCGTTGATTTATTCATCTCCCACATTCTTTAACTCCCAGTTAAACCATTGATACTCTTCTGACATATATCCGCTGTCGTTCTCAATGGTAAATCCAGTGGTCTTTTCAAACCACAACTCCTTAATCTCTGTGTTTCTTTTTTTGTATGTTTGCTTTTTATTTTATTTTATTTTTTTTTTTTTGTGATAGAGAGAGGGACACACAGGGAGAGCATCAGTCTTTATTTAGTTTTTCATGCAATCTTTGTTGGTCCAACACTTCCTTCTATACTTGGTGCTGGGGTTCAAACCCTTGTCCTTGGACGTGCCAGGCAAGTGCTGTAATTACTGAGCCAGTGCTCCAGCCCCTTCTTAATTACTCTTCTTAAATATTTGAAGTGGTTGATTATTCTTCACCACCCTCAACTCTGTTGAAGGCTTATTTCATATTGAGCTTACCTGCTTTTCTTCTAGTGTTTTCATTGATGTTTTTCCTCCTTTGTCTGTTTTTCTTTCTTCTCCGCTTTTTTCTTTTTTTTTAAGCTCTTCTCCCTATATTCATTTCTTATATTTCTTAAAATTTCTGGCATTGGACCTTTTTTTTTAAACTCCCATTACATTTTTTCCTTGGCTCTTTTACTCAGAGATGTGCGTGTGTGCATGGGTGTGTGCACGCGTGCGTGTGTGTGTGTGTGTGTGTTGGTGTCCGGGAGTTGAACTCAGAGGCACTTTACCACAAGCAGTGTGTGCGTGCACACGCGTGTGTGTGAATGTGCATGCTTTGGTACTGGGGAGTTGAACTCAGAGGCACTTTACCACTGAGCCCAGCCCTTTTTTAAAATTTTGAGACAGGGTCTCACTAAGTGGCCTCGAACTTTTTTTTTTTTTTTTTGCATATGATTTTTTTAAATTAGATGAATATGGAGTTACAATTGAGGGGGGAAACATTGTCAAACAATCAAGAACAAATGTATATATACGTAGTTATCCAAGGCTAATGCCATGTCATGGATGCCCTGCTTGGGTTCCCCATGTTTCTGTGTTTCCCCCAGAAGACCCCCTGAGTTAAATGATATATCGTGGAGGTCAGAGATCTCCTTCTGGGCCTCAAACATTTGATACTCTTGCCTCAGCCTCTCCAGTTGCCCAAGTTATAGGTATGTGCCTCCATGCCCAGCTTTCTTTACTCGGTTTTGATGACAGCATTGATTGCTTTTGAGATTGGGACTCCGAAGTCAATCTTTGGCTGTAGTCTTGCTTCCCAAATTATAATGTTTCATTTCAGGCAACACTTTTTTTTTTTACCTTCCTAGTATTCCAAATTTATCTTCAGAATTGTTCTGTTCTTTCTGTTTCCATCTCTCTTAATGTTATTTCATCCCTGCATTATCTTGACATGAATTTTTGAAATCATCATAACTATTTATTAAATATAGCCTGTTCTGTTACCTTCCTAAATCTCTCACTTCTACTTTCTTCTGTGCTTGTTAAAATCCTGTCTATTCTTCCAGGTTTGACTTAAATAGTGATCTTCCAAGGACCTGTCCCTAATGTCCTTAAGCCATTAGTTAAATTTTTTTTTTAAGAATTTATCTTTGAATTCCCAAAAAATCTTGAATGTTCATCTTTAAAAAAGAGAGAGAGAGACAGAGAATCAATTTTATTTAGTTTTTCATGTAGCTTTCGTTGCTCCAACACTTCATTATGTATGTGATGCCAGGGTTCAAACCCGCGTCCTTGCACATGCCAGATAAGCGCTGTAACCGCTGAGCCACTGCTTTAGCCCCTTGAATGTTCACCTTTTTATAACAGATTCACAAAATTAGGAAATTAACTCCTGGTTAGGGGTGTGTTTAAAAATACTTAAAATTATGGTTAGGTAATTATAGTTATTAGATTCTGTTAGAAAACAATACATTTTAAAATAAACATGGTTAGTTGCAAGATAGTTAATTAATATTTTCTTAATCCATGAGAATGTCTTAATTATAGCCATCTAAAACATTGACTAGTCTGCCTCATATGTAAAAGATTTTCTTTTCTTTCTTTCTTTCTTTTTTTTTTTAAAGAGAGAGGGGCAGTGAGAGAGAGAAAAAATCAGTTTTATTTAGTTTTTCATGTGCCTTTTGTTGCTTGACACTTCATTGTGTACATGGTACTGGGGTTCAAACCCACATCCTTGCGTGTGCTAGGCAAGCACCATAACCGCTGAGCCACTGCTTCAGCCCCACAAAGGATTTTTTTCACAGATAGTGTTCCAGCTATTATCAGAAACATTCTTCATGATGTGAAAGTTGTGTCTTTATGTACCATTTTAATCTTATAATAGTGTATTTTCAGGGATAAAAGCCTAGCTTCTGAAAGAGAAAACAGCTTCCAGAATAATTATATTTGTACTTTAGCCATCAAGTTAGGTACTTAATATCAGATCTTATCAGTATGAGAAGTTATTTAGACTGTATGTGGTAGGATAGCAGGAATGGGTAGTTGAGTTAGATAACCACCACTTTTCAAGGAAACAGAATAAACAAACTAGTCATCAGAAACCTAAACTTCTGTCAGGCATGGTAGTGCATGCAGCTCAGGAAGCAAGGGAGGCAGGAGGATCGTGAGTTCAAAGATAGCAACTTAATGAGACCATGTCTCAAAATAAAATATAAAAAAAAAGGGGTGGGCATGTTGCTCAGTGGTTAAGCGCTCTGAGTTCAATCTCTGTCCCCCCCCCCAAAAAAAAGAATCTAAACTTTATTTATGAGGTGTTTTTTTTTTAACAATTAGTTTTAGTTATTCCAATTTGATTTTTAGGTGAATTATTGGATTTTTCAAGTTCACTCTTTGTATGTATAATTTACCATATAAGTTTTTGTTAAATAGGAAGACATAATAATGATGTGTTACAGTTTAGACTTAGACAAATCTATTTCTAAATTTTTATGTTTGCTAGCTATAAAACTTTGGACAAATTTCTTAACCTCTATAAGTTTCATGTTGCTTTTTAGCAAAATGATGATGATTCTTAAGAATGTTTTAAAAATTAGGGGGGCTGGAGTGGTGGCTCAGCAGTTACAGTGCTTTCCTGGCATGCACGAGTACACTGGTTCAAACCCCAGCACCCACATACACAACTAAGTGTCAGAGCAATGAAAGCCATGTGAAAAACTCAATAAAAATTGATTCTGTGTGTGTCTCTCACACTGTCCTTCTCTTTCTGTCTCTCTTTTTTTTTTTTAAAGAAAGAGAGAGAGAGAGAGAGAATCAACTTTATTTAGTTTTTTCTTGTGGCTTTCGTTGCTCCAACACTTTGTTGTGTACGTGGTGCTGGGGTTTGAACCTGCATACTTGCGCATACCAGGCAAGCGCCATAACCACTGAGCCACCGCTCTAGCCCCTGTCCTTCTCTCTTTTAAAAAAAAAAGAATGTTTTAAAAATTAAATGAATTGATCTATACAGCATCTTGTACAGTTGTAACAAAGTTCACTTTTTAAATATTTCTATCAGTATAAGAAAAAATAAAATCTGCACAACTGTTTATTTTTACTGAATTGTTTTTCTAGGATCAAGACCACCTTTAATTCTACAATCTCAGCCTCTACCTTGTTCATCACCTCGGGATGTTCCACCAGACATCTTGTTAGATTCTCCAGAAAGGAAACAAAAGAAACAAAAGAAAATGAAATTAGGCAAGGATGAAAAAGACCAGAGTGAGAAAGCTGCGATGTATGATATAATTAGCTCTCCATCCAAGGACTCTACTAAACTTACATTAAGACTTTCTCGTGTAAGGTCTTCAGACATGGACCAGCAAGAGGATATGCTTTCTGGTATGGAAAATAGCAATGTTTCAGAAAATGATATTCCTTTTAATGTGCAGTATCCAGGACAGACTTCAAAAACACCCATTACTCCACAGGATGTAAACCGCCCACTAAACGCTGCTCAGTGTTTGTCACAGCAAGAACAAACAGCATTCCTTCCAGCAAATCAAGTGCCTGTTTTACAACAGAACACTTCAGTTGCTGCAAAACAACCCCAGACTTCTGTGGTACAGAATCAGCAACAGGTATCACAACAGGGACCTATATATGATGAAGTGGAATTAGATGCATTGGCTGAAATTGAACGAATAGAGAGAGAATCTGCTATTGAAAGGGAGCGCTTTTCAAAAGAAGTTCAAGATAAAGGTAAGATAATCTTATTACCATTTCAATATCTGAGCAGATTCATAATTAATTCTTTTATGTCTTTACTCAAGTATATTTTTTTACTAGTTCTTATACCTCAGAAGCTAAATTCTTTATTTCATTTTTTATCTGAAACAATTCTTTCAGATTTGGTATTTCTCTACTGTCAATCTGTGATTTATTATGCTATATGATTTTCCTTATTTGTGCTTTTCTACTAAAATGAACATTGCAATTTATATATCACATGCATTTTCCACAAGTTGTTAGTATACTTATACATCATCAACTTTTTTGGCCCAAACAAGTTTTTCTTCTGTAGAATCATTTAAAACAAGTACATTTAAATAAAGTTTGTGTATGCTTATCAGGTATTTAGGTATTTCACTAAGTTAATAATCCTGTCATGATAATGTGATTTTTTTTTAAGTGAACAAATTACAGGAAAGATTCTAAATTAATATTTGTAGCAAACCTTAAGCAATTTCAATGGTAATTACAGTTAATTTTCCCTTTTCATCTGACAAGTATGTTAGGATGAAATTTGAAGACATACCTATTCTATGAGTTTATAGGCTTTCTTCATGCTTTGTAATCAAACAAAAGTAAGTCCCTAGTATGTTCTTGATTATTTGGTATATACTGTACTCAAAATGCCTTGAATATTTTCAGAGACTGATGAGTCAGTGACTAAAATTAGTATTATCATTCATGAATTTTCTGTCTTTGCAAATGCATATACACATTTGATTATCCAAACCAAATGTGTTTATTTTTAATTTTATGATAAAAACATTCTAGATTGATGTACCATTCTTAGACTTTATTCCTTGGTAATTATAGAACACAATTTCTTAATATTGAATAGAATTCATTCTTGTATGTGATCTTTTTTATTATGTGACTAAATAATTGTGTTCCTTTCTAAGAAGCATACTGAAGATTCATGTTGTATCACCTATCATGGTGACTTTTTAACATTATTGAAAATATAGACTGTAAAGACATTATTGTACTATAATGTTTGCATGGTATGTAAATCATAAATAGGTGCAGTACATAAGTTTTTAGAAGTCTTTATTTTATTGGCTAGTGAACTAGATTTTGAATTTTTAACTTGAACGTAAATATCTAATGTTAAAGGTAACATAAAATGTTGCTGATTTCTCTTTGGTATGTATGTAGTATTAGGTTTAAGAAATAAATGATTATATAGATTCCAAAATGAATCTCCTTCTGTAACCTCTTAAAAAAAAGTATGGGGGCTGGAGCTCATTGGTCACAGCACTTGCCTGGTATGTGCAAGGATGCAGGTTTGGTCCCCAGCACCAAGTACACAACAAAGTGTCAGAATAATGAAAGCCACGTGAAAAAACTAAATAAAATTGATTCTCTCTTTCTCTCTCTCTCTCTCTCTCTCCCTCTCTCCCTCTCTCTTTTAAAAAAGAAGGAAAAAGAAAGTATGTGCAGCATGGGGCTGGAGCAGCTCAGTGGTTATGACATTTTCCTGGCATGATCAAAGGCTGGGTGCAAACCCCACACCACATACACCACTAAGTGTCAGAAAAACAGAAACCATATGAAAAAATAAATAAAAATTGATTCTAAATAAAAATTGAATCTCTCTTTCTCTCTCTCTCACTCTGTCCCCTCTCTTAAAACAAAAACAAGTATATATTTCAAATAAAGGGAGTAAATTACTCATGCTTCTCTTGATAGTATAATCAACCCCAAATTCTAGAATCGTATGACAGTCTTTTTTTCCAGAAATATATATATATATTATGATTGACCCAGAACTATGTTACATGGACAACTGAGTTTCTGTATGACATTTAATTTGTGTTATATATAGAAAATTTGATTCTTAAAAAGGACAATAATTTTTAAATGATTTTTTTAGTAGTTGTTGATAGAAACAAAATAGAAGAAATGGTGAACTTCTTAACTTGCTGAACTTTTATTGTATCACATTTGCTGCAAAGTGTTTACTTTTAGAAATGGAATGAAAATAAAGGTATTAAATAGTTGTAATTGCATACTAGCAAACTTCTTTTATGCTGCTAACTTCTTCGGAAAATAAAACAAAATATACTGTTCTTGAAAAATTTATAATGGATATTTTACTTTGAATTGTCTGAACAGTTTTCTTTATGATCTCTGATTGTGTGGCCATAACAAAGGTAACTGAAAAGCTCAAAGAACAGAATTGTTTTACTGTTTTGGTAAATGTGTTTTCTGTTGCTGTAAGGATCAAAGTAGGTTTTGCTGACTTCATATTGGAGTTGTCATTTCTAAATTATTTTCTGAAAGCCATGTTGCTATTTCATAGATTTATTTAAAAATTTTTAGACTCTAAACTTTGATTTGAACCTTGTCATTTTGTGTTCAGTTTCTGCATTGTGTATTGGAATAGTATTTTTTTACATAAGAAATTACCTTGAGATGTTAGAAAGATTAAAGGTTTGTGTGTGTGTGTTGCACCAAGGTTGTGGGTGAGGTGATAAATAAAAGTGAAATTTTTGATATGTAGTACTTTTATACTTAGCACTTGAGAGATGAAATACTTCCTTATAATTAGTTCCTCATTAGTTATCATTATTTTAACTTTTCAAGACTGAATTCCAAAATTAACATTTAGTGGATTTAGTATTATGGCACTAAGAACTTTTATTTTATAAATATTTATCTTATGGGTGATGGAGGAGTAAGTAAACAAGACTACTTACCATCATAGCTTTTCTGAGAACTCTGCTCGTGGATGAGTTTGTTTGCCAATATTATGCAATATTATATGCTCTTAGAGACATACTCCTTCACTAACCAAAAATCAAAACACTTTTATCTTATAGATAAGGTTAATAAAGTTCAGCCTGAGTACGGTGGTGCATTCCGATAATCCTTGCTGCCCAGGAGGCTGAGGCAGGAGAAACATAAGTTCAAGGCCAGCCTAGGCAACTTAGTGAGACCCTGTCTCAAAATAAAATAAAAAAGACTGGGGATGAACCCCAGAGATATGACCTGGAATGACTCAGGTCCTGGGTTCAGTTTTAAGTACTTAAAAAAAAAAGTTTAGCAAACATAGTTGATAATTATGGAGTTCAAGGACTACAGGGGCTAGAGCCTTTGCTCAGTGGTTGGAGCGCTTGCCTGGCATGCATGAGGACCCAGGTTCAAACCCAACACCACATACACAACTAAGTGCTGGAGAAATGAAGGCCAGATGAAAATATAAATAAAATTGATTCTCTTTTTCTCTCTCACTTTCTCCTTCTCTCTCTTTACTAAAAAGAGAAGAAAAGGACTAAAGTAGTCTTAAATATTTTGCCTAGGCTTTGGTAGAACCTAATAAACCCTGATTCCACACTTAGGAGACACTTTTCTGATTGCTAGATATTTATGTCGCTTTGGCCTGTTCTCCCTTCTTGGAGAGTTATATGTATGTACACTGATACAGTAATTCTGTAACCTAATACATTATAATGTTTCAAAAGGACATTTTTATCAATCTTTTTGCTCATACTTTTAATATCTGTAATTATATAAATTAATTTTAGAGGGCTATTCATCTTTGCTTCTGAGATGACCTGTCATAGATATTAATATCTCCTTCATGTGCTCAAAATTCCTGCTTTCTTTTGTCAAAGCGGAGTTCCTTTGTTTATCTTCGCCTATTTCATCCTTTCCCAAGGTCCACTTTCCATGTTAGCAAGTATAAGGAATGGCTTAGCAACTATTTTTATAATATTATAATCTTACACTCTAACCCTTAGAAGAAGTAAATTATGGACCAAACATCCCTAATCCAAAAATTCAGATGCTCTGAAATTCAAAACTTATTGAGCTTCAAATTTCAGAGGATTTTAAATTTCAGATTTTCCCATAAGGGATGTTCAACAGGTAAAGTCTATACAAATATTAAAAAATCTGAAAAACTGAAATTGGAAGCACTTTAGTTCCAAGCATGTTGAATAAGGGATTCTCAACCTGTATTACTCAGTGTGATTTGGAATAAAGAGACTGAATACAAGACTAGAATAATGATCCACTGAACCTGTACTGGTTTTTGTGGGATGTTTTCAATTTTCTTAACTGGCTAATGTGTATATGATTGCCGTACTATTAGTTATCACTGTAAGTGATACAGTTTATTTCTTATCAGCATAAATGAATTTGGAATTTCTATTATGATAGATCTTATTTTCAAAATATCAGCATTTGAATGGCAAGTGTTGTGGTTTTGAAATTATGGTATCCTTTTGTTTGCATTTTCCTTAGGCGAATATGAATTCTGATAGCTAATCTTAAGTTTCCTGATGCTGAAGAGGGCTTAAAGGTAATCAGTGTCCCAAACGCTAAAATTATTCTTCACAGAGATGGCTTTCTACCATTAGGTGATGGTTATAATGTAATGAAGATATTACAAAAGCATATAGAAAAAGTGCCGTGTAGATTGCAGAGTAAATTCTTAGTGGAACTGAATCAGATGCAGTAAGTCAGAATATGTGGTGCTTTTAATATATCCAAAATTCCTATAACAAAATAATGG
The DNA here is from genome assembly GCA_004027875.1 of Aplodontia rufa. Classification (NCBI taxonomy): domain Eukaryota; kingdom Metazoa; phylum Chordata; class Mammalia; order Rodentia; family Aplodontiidae; genus Aplodontia; species Aplodontia rufa. The sequence goes on from PVKS010000967.1 coordinate 114,096, forward strand.
CATTTTCCTGGGTTTTACAGAAGTGGAGAAATACTTTTCAATAGTTGAAACATGGGGTTGGGGATTTAGCTCAGTGGGAGAGCGCTTGTGCGCAAGGCCGGTCCTCAGCCCTTAAAAAAAAAAACAAGTTGAAACATTAAAACTTTATGTTTAAGATTATCTACATATAGTAGAAAAAATTTTTAAGATCATCCCCAATATTAGTGCATTACTTATGTGCAAGTGTGTTTGCATCTTATCATTCAAATAATCATAGGATCTATAGTTTTAGATTGAACCTGGTTATTTCCGTGAAATTAACTTATTTGCCCAATTTCCTTTTTTTTTTTTTAAAGAGGGAATGACAGTGAGAGAGACAAAATCAATTTTTATCGAGTTTTTTCACATGACTTTCGTTGCTCTGACACATACTGTGTATGTGGGGCTGGGGTTTGAACCCATGCACTTGCACATGCCGAGCAAGCGCCCTAACCACCAAGCCACCGCTCCAGCCCCCCCCCAATTTCCATTTTATGACAAAAGATAAGTTATGATCTATAAAGTTTGAAATATTTTAATCATTTAAAAATCAACTTTCTGACTGGCGCAGTGGTGCACCATTAGAATCCCAGAAACTCAGGAGGCTAAGTTAGGAACATCACAAGTCAAATCCAGCCTCAGTAATTTATCAAGGCCCTAAGCAACTCAGTGAGACCCTGTGTCACAATAAAAATTAAACAGGACTAGGGAATGTAGCTCAATGGTTAAATGTTCTCAGGTACCAAAAGTAGTAATAATAATAAAATCTACCTTCTAAGCTATTTTAAATGTTTGCCTCAAAAAAGAAAAAGAATGGGCCACATATTTTTTTTTTGCAAAAATCTTCAGATGCCTGAAACCAAGAGCATTGCAGTTCTTAAATATGCTTAGGTTAGCATTCTAGTGACTTTTCACAAAGCATATTGCATTAAAAATATAAAAATCTGGGGCTAGAGTGGTGGCTCGTCAGTTAAAATGTTTGCCTGGCATGCGCGAGTACGTGAGGTTGAACCACTGCACCACCTACACAACGAAGTGCCTGAGGAATGAAGGTCACATGAAAAATAAAAATTGCTTCTCTCTCTCTCACTGTCCCCTCTTTCTTTAAAAAATATATATGTGTGTGTGTGTGCGTGTGTCTGTGTGTGTGTGTGTATGCATGTGTGTATATATATATATGTCTCTTAGGTTATTGTATGTAATTTTCTGGATTGTTGTCATAAAGATTTAAGGTAAATGTATGAGGTTATAAAGCCTTCTATGTATGAGCTAGTAATTATTTGGTGTGCCCTATGGCAAAAATAATTTATTTTGTATGACAACTTTTGGAAAGGATTATATGAAGATAAATTTAGTATTCTTAGTGTTTTTCCTAGGTATTGATTCAGAAAACTTATATAAATTCTTACTGTGTTATAGTTAGAGAAAATAATATAAGGATAATATACTTTATTCTTGTTGCTACTGTTGTTTTAGAAATGAAACATGGTTGGTGATAGATTTGAGTTCTGGAAGACTGAAGGAGTGGATTAACTAGGTTTTATGAGAAATAACTAGCAAATATCCAAAGTACATTATTTTCTCTCTCTCTCTTTTTTTTTTTTTTTTTTTTTTGCAGCCCTGGGGACCCATTAAACTTGAGGTCTCATACATGCTAGGCAAGCACTGTACTACTAAACCACATCTCCAGCCTGAACCTAAATTTTAAATTACATTTGATTAGATTTCAAATTGGGTTGTAGTGCTGCTTCTCACTTTGAGAACAAAACAGTGGAACTTTGATGTATTAAAAAATCTTTGATCATTAAGATTTGTTCTTCTGAACTTTGTTCCCTAATAATAAGAGGCTGTTTTTCACTTGTTCGTTCTACTTTTAACTTGTGATACTGTTTCCTTAAAGATGTATCACTTTTCTTTGGTAAAAGAAACTAGACAATCTTTTTTAAACAACTGAAAATGACTTTAAATTATAGTCAAGCAGTTCAGCAAGTAAAATAGGCATAAATCTCACATATTGTAATGTAACTATTCTTAAGAACTAGCTAGATACTCAATTGATAGAAAATGACCTAGCAATCTAGAATCATAACTAGAATCATGCACAGAAATATATAACTTAAAAATACTAAAAATTTATTGCAGTGATACTCGAATTATTTCTTTCTGAGGCCAATATATAAAACCTTAAATTTTTATGTTGAAAAGCCAGAAGCATTTTTGTCGCTGGAAGTTTTTATCTAAAAAGTTCTTATATGCCTCTGATTAATATCTGTGGTTTATGTTGCTTCCTTATTTTAAATTCACCTCTTTCTAACACTGTTAGCTTTTGAATTCCACCTGCACCTTTAGCACCTTGAAGACTTTAAATTCAGGATCAGAAGTTAATGACAGATTAATTTTTCTTACCTGCCTCATTAATCTTTTTTTCAGTAGCATGATTTATATTTTCTTGTTTCATTCTTTTCTATACTTACACATAGTAAAAACATACATTTCATGTTTGGTACGTTGACCAATTTGGGGTTTTTAATTGTTTGCAGTTAACAGTTAAAATTACCTTAGATGAGAATGTATGCTTTACAGCTGATTGTCTTTTTTCATATATAATGAACCTGGTTTATGTGCAACATGTATAAGCATAAGTATATGTTTCTATTTGATGTATTGTACATTTTTTTCCTTTTATATCTTTCCACTTATATACTTAAAAAATGTGTTGGATTTTTTTTTCATAGTCATTAGTATTTGTTGAGGTCCAGCAAACATGAAGATTCCTTCAAATCAGTTTTAAAACTATTATGTCACTCATGCTTTCTATATTGTATGCACACATTTGGAGTTGCATTCTCTGCATTCTTTTGTATGTGACTTTAAGAAGATAATCAAAGTCCATAGGTTTTTTTAATAGGATAAGAATATGTCTGTTACTGATATTGAATATTTATCTTTAAATTTCAGATAAGCCTTTGAAAAAAAGAAAACAAGATTCTTACCCACAGGAGGCTGGGGGTGCTACAGGAGGTAATAGACCAGCTTCTCAGGAGACGGGTTCTACGGGAAATGGGTCAAGGCCAGCATTAATGGTTAGCATTGATCTTCATCAGGCAGGAAGAGTGGACTCTCAGGCTTCTATAACTCAGGATTCAGACTCCGTAAAAAAGCCTGAAGAAATCAAACAATGTAATGATGCACCTGTTTCTGTTCTTCAGGAAGATGTTATTGGAAATCTTAAATCTACACCAGAAAACCATCCTGAGACACCTAAAAAAAAGTCTGATCCTGAGCTTTCTAAGAATGAAACGAAACAAAATGAAAGTAGGTTATCAGAATGTAAACCAATTGAAAACCGATTGGTGGAGACAAAATCAAGTGAAAGTAAATTAGAAACTAAAATTGAGACCCAAACAGAAGAACTTAAGCAGAATGAGAACAGAACTACCGAACCTAAACAAAATGAGAGCACCATAACTGAGCCTAAACAGAATGAAAATAGGCTATCTGACACAAAACCAAATGACAACAAACAAAATAATGGCAGGTCGGAAACAACAAAATCAAGACCTGAAACCCCAAAGCAAAAGGGTGAAAGCCGACCTGAAACTCCAAAACAAAAGAGTGATGGGCGTCCTGAAACCCCGAAACAGAAGGGTGATGGACGGCCTGAAACTCCAAAGCAAAAAGGTGAGGGCCGGCCTGAAACTCCAAAGCAAAAAAATGAAGGCCGGCCTGAAACACCAAAACACAGGCATGAAAATAGGAGGGATTCTGGAAAGCCAACAGCAGAGAAAAAACCTGAAGTGTCTAAACATAAACAGGATATTAAATCTGATTCACCTCGGGTAAAGTCAGAAAGAGCTGAAACCTTAAAGCAGAGACCTGATGGGCGATCAATTTCTGAATCACTAAGACGTGACCATGACAATAAAAAATCAGATGACAGGGGTGATTCAGAGCGACATCGGGGGGATCAGTCTAGGATTCGAAGACCAGAAACATTGAGATCTTCTAGTAGAAATGAACATGGCATTAAATCTGATAATTCAAAAACTGATAAACTAGAAAGAAAACACAGGCACGAATCAGGGGACTCAAGGGAAAAACCATCTTCTGGGGAACAGAAATCAAGACCTGACAGTCCTCGTGTTAAACAAGGAGATTCTAACAAATCAAGACCTGATAAACCTGGTTTTAAATCACCAAATAGTAAAGATGACAAAAGGACAGAAGGTAACAGGAGTAAAGTAGACAGTAATAAAGCACACCCTGACAGTAAGGCAGAATTTCCAAGTTACTTGTTGGGGGGCAGGTCTGGTGCATTGAAAAATTTTGTCATTCCAAAAATCAAGAGGGATAAAGATGGCAATATTACTCAGGAGACAAAGAAAATGGACTTGAAAGGAGAGCAGAAAGACAAAGTAGAAAAAATGGGATTAGTTGAAGATCTTAATAAAGGAGCTAAGCCTGTGGTGGTTCTGCAAAAGCTGTCTTTGGATGATGTTCAGAAATTAATAAAAGATAGAGAGGATAAATCAAGAAGTTCCCTTAAATCTATCAAGAATAAGCCATCAAAGTCAAATAAAGGTAAGAATTCTTCTCGTTTCATTTGTATTCTAATCAGCTTTATGTTTTAAGGTTGCTAAATATAAAAACAGTGGAAGTTTACAAAAATTAAATAGCTATTACATGAAAATAGAACATTTATAGAAAACAACAGCAGATTGTTTTCAGGAATACAGATAAAAAGTTCTCGGTGAACTGTTTCTTGTCCTACCTCTTCTTTGAACTACTCATGATAGTAATGAGTTTTATTTCTGTTTGGTTATAGAGATAAGTTCTTTTCAATGTTCAGTTTCATTGCTTCTTAATTAGTAAATGATGTATTGGAATAAGTGCATTTAACTCTCTTTGACTGTAGAGATACTTAATGAGGTAATAAGTTGAATTTTAATTTCTAATATCTCACATTACACCTATGTGGTATGTATATATGTTCTTATATAAGAACATATATAAATTATTTTAAGAATATTGTCATATTGTTTTCTTAGGTACTTTTCTCTGATTTGAATTATTGTGACTGGGTTTAATTTGTGTAGTTTAGAAAATTATAAATAAAGTTAGTTTCCAGGGAGGCAGTTAGTTAAATATGTTTTATATTTTTAAAGTAGTTTTAGCCTGGCATAATAATGCATGCTTGTGCTTCCAGCTACTTGGGAGGCTGAGGCCAGAGGATCACAAGTTGGAGGCCAGCCTAAGCATTAGCAATACCATGTCTCAAAATAAAATTTTTTCAAAGAGCTGGAGTTGTAGTTTAATGATAGAGCCCTTTGTAGGTGAAGACCTGGGTTTAGTCCCCAGTATTGCAACAGCAGCAGCAGCTTTTTTTAAATATAAAGATAATAGGAAATGATATTTACCTCTTAAATTAGGTTAAATTGTTAAGTTTGTTGAGGTAGGGATGGTTTTGCTTTTGCATGATTGTTGAATTAAATTCTCTGGTTACTTGGATATAATTATTTGGGGGATGGGGAAAGAATCTTAAGTGCCTTGAATATAATGGTGGTTTGTACCATAAACAAAATTTTGTGTTCCTTTGTGTTCTAATGTTTGAAATAGAGGGGTTTAATTTATGATGCTCTATGGCAAGACCTACTTAGCCCATGCAATCTAATAATTTAAATAAATTGAGACATAATTTTAAAAGCAGTAGAACTGAACATTTTATTTTAAATTTTCATTTTGTGAAAGAGTTTCAATAAGAATGTGTACTTACTTATAAACAAATATATGAAATCTAGATTTACACTGTTCAACATGGTAGCCATAACCTCTTTGGCTATTAAATTGAAATGAATTTAAATTAACTAAAGTTTAACAGTTCTTCAGGAGTTACATGTGGCTGTTGGTGACTGTATTGTTCAGCACAAATCGAGAACATAGGCATCATCATAGAGAATGGAATTGTATATCACTGTATTTACATAAGGTATAATGATTATTGTTTTTGTAGCATGCTATTGTATGTTGTCTAGTAAAAGCACTCTGAAAACATTGTATTATTATAAAAAAAACTCTTTATTCAAAGAAGGGACTCTAATCTGTTTTTCCATGTACTTGTTCTTTGTCAAACATTAGCTTTTTCATTGTTACTTTGTTTTTCTTTCCAGAATGAAAAAATGGCGTAAATAAGCAATATTTGTACTGTTTTAGTGAGGCTTTTAACTTTTAAGGCATGGCAGGAGAGTTACAAAATTAACAAGTATTGTTATTTAACTTGAATGTGTCTTTTCAGAATTGTTACTATAAAAGAAGTTATAGAACATGGGAGCTAGGACCATTATTGTCTCTGAAATAAAGGTTTTATTTACATTTTTCAGTAAAAGTTTAGGAGTAGCTTATATTTATAAAGTAAAGAGTATAGTTATATAAGTATAGATGAGTCAGTTGAAAGATGGAAAGTGGTACCCTCTTGTTTTCCTTAATCTGTAGCATTTTTCTCTCCCTGCCTGTCAGCTCACACTAGCTTTACTTTCTAAGCTCTGTTCTAACAAAGATTCTTTTACAACTGCTTAAAGATTATTAAGATATAAATAGATCTCCTAATTAGTAACAACTATTATTTCTCATGGTTTTATCTCATGTAATTCCGCTACCTATGAAAAAATGCCTTTTTAGTGCTGATATGTGTCCCTCATTAGTGTATTTTTAATGCAAATGTGTATACCTGATATGTCATGTTAGTATCCAGACTATCTAGGTACCTCCTGTTAGAGTGATTTGTGTGTGTGTACTTGTGCTTGTCGTACGTACATACGTTGATATTGATATATGTGGAATTATAATATTAGAGAACTTTTCATAAAAATATGTCCTTCCTTACATTCATTTTACAGTGCCAGCATAAAAGTCTTTTGGCTTTATGTCTTAGGATCAGTATTTGTTTAAAGTAATGTTATAATTTATGTTTTATTGTAGATCTCTGCTACTGTGTTAGCAATCAGAGTTAAATGGTTGTGGGTTTTTCTTTTTGATTGTACATGAAGCATAGTTTTGGATTGATGACCCTTTATCGTACACATTACTTGTGATTTTCTTTGCCAATGAATTGGTGTTTTTTTAGTCTGAATGTTGCTGGGATGCTTTTGTGGTTGACTTCTAAGACCAGAATTCTGAGTAGGTTTCCCTTTCTTGAAAGAGCCATACAAGGGCTGGAGTGGTGGCTCAGTGGTTTCGGCGCTTGCCTGGCAAGCACAAGGACCCGGGTTCAAACCCCAGCACCACGTACACAACTAAGTGTTGGAGCCACTAAGGCCATGTGAAAAACAAAATAAAGTTGTTTCTCTCTTTCTCTGTCTCTCTCACTGTCCCTCTCTCTTTTAAAAAAAAAAAAAGAAAGAAAGAAAGAGCCATACAATTCCATCCTTAAATATTTTTCCTGATGTTCATATATTAAATATTCATTCTTCTGGGTAATTTGAAATTCCTTGAATGTACTTTAAGCTGATACATTTTGAATGTGTGGTAGAGGTATAGATTTATGATGTCTAATTTATTTCTTTTGTCTTTTTATGAGCATATTAGATGAAAAGTGATGTTACATTTGATTTGATTTGATGGTCATGTGTTTATATCCCTAGTACATAACAATACCTCATAAAAAAGAGGATATTAAATGTCTACAGGATGAGTAGGGATTGTGTTGCTCCCATATTCAAAACAAGTTTTTGTGTGTGATTAAAATTGTTCACTCAGGGGCTGGAGCGGTGGCTTGGTGGTTGGGGTGCATGCCGAGCATGCGCAAGCAAGTACAAGGGTTCAAACTCCAGCACCCACATGCACAACCAAGTATTAGGGCAATGAAAGCCATGTGAAAAACTCAATAAAAATTGATTCTCTCTCTCTCTCTCTCTGTCCTTCTCTCTCTCTCTCTCTCTGTCCTTCTCTCTTTGAAAAAAAATTGTTTACTCATATTTTATGTTCCCACCTACATACCCTAGTGCAAGAACTACTTAACTTTCAAATTCATGGTCTTTAAACTTTGTAGTGACTTTTGCATCCTGTCAGCTACTAGTTTTTATTAAGATCCATAGGAGGGCTGGAGCAGTGGCCTGGCAGTTGTGGTACTTGCTTAGCATATGTGAGGACCTGGGTTCAAGCCCCAGCACCACATACACAACTAAGTGTCAGAGAAACAAAGGCGAGATGAAAAAAACAAAATCAATTCTTTCCCTCTCTTTCTCTCCCCACCAACTCTGTTTCTTTCCCTCCCTCCCTCTCTCTTAAAAAAAAAAAAAAAGGATGTTTAATTCCACTTAACCCTTATTTTGATCTGTAGCTGTTACATGATGGGCTCCTTATCAATCTATTCTCTTTTTACACCATCCTTTTGGTGGAGAGGGAGAAAAATAACCATTTGTGAAACCTTTTAAATTTTTAAAACACCTTCTCTTCCATTTCAGTCAGTATATTAAATGCCGAAAAATACTTCATTGTTAAATTTTTGCTCTAAATTTTATGAGAGCTTTGAAGACTGGTATGATCATCAACTAATATGCCTTACATGTTATTAGTAATTACAAACTTTAACAGCTTGATTTTTTTTTTTTTAGATACTTGTGTCTAAAAATATCTTTATATCCAATTAAAATTTCTTTTTTTCCTCTCCCACTGCCTTTCAACTA
>PVKS010000967.1:122894-159985 GCA_004027875.1 Aplodontia rufa
TTTTTTTTTTTTTTTTTTTGTAGAATTCTTGGCTTCTGTGAATTTGAGAGAAAATATTGTTTCTGAGAGGGAATTTGTGGTATGGTTTGTGAATTACTAAGTTGAAGAATTCTGGGTGTATTTTTTTTCTTTTTTTAAAGAAAGAGGGACAGAGAGAGAGAGAGAGAGAATCAATTTTATTTAGTTTTTCATTTGGCTTTTGTTGCTCCAACATTTCATTGTATACACAGTGCTGGGGTTCGAACTTGCATACTCGTGCATGCCTGCCAGGCAAGCGCCGTAACCGCTGAGCCACCGCTCCAGCCCTAGGTGTATTTTCTTAACAGCAGATTGTAATATTCAGTATAGTACTACAGTGGAAAATTTATTTTGGTTCATATAGATAGTTTTATAAAATTCGTACAAAGCTCAAATAAAGATATCAGTATTACTGATATCTTTAGGGAATGTTTGGAGAATATGTATTACAGAAGTTGGTATAATATGCAACTTCCTGTTGTTGAATATGGTTTTAGAACAATATTTTGAAAATTCATGCACTCAACTTCTATTTTTAGACATTTTTTGACCCAAATTATGCTTACTAGATAATTGATTGATTTAAAGAGATACATTAAGTAAAACTTTCTCATAAAAATTAAATTTATTGCAATTTGCTGGAGGTGTTCCCCTTTCTATTCCATATTTCAAATCAGTCTAAAAACATACCTTCTATAGGGTTCTGATATTTATAGAAAGTAGTAGATGGACAGGTAATGAGTTAGCAAATATTAATTGAGAGAAATTTCTATTATGAAAGAAATAATCTTTAACACATTAATTTCTCTTATTCTAAAAAAAGATTATTAAAAGGATTATTATTCTAATCATCTTTAACACATTTCTCTTATTCTAAACCCTCCCTTAAAAGAGTCTGATGCATAATTAAAATAATGAATATCTACTTGATAATATAAATAAAATAGATTTTTAAAATATGGATCCCCAGAGCTGGAGCAGTATCTCAGTGGTTGGAGCACTTGCCTGGCACGTGTGAGGACCCTGCTTCAAATCCCAGCACCACAGACACAATTATGTGTTGGAGAAACAAAGGCCAGATGAATCAATAAAATTGATTCTCTCTCTCTTTAAAATAAAAGGAAATATGGATCCCTTCTCTTTCCCACAAAAAAATTAACATTCTCTCGCTTTTCATGTACCAGTTTTTGAACATTCTCATTTAAACTCACTATAAATTATAGTACAAAAAGCAGTGGAGCCGGGCATAGTTGTTCATGCCTGTAATCTCAATGACTTGGAAGTTGAGGCAGGAGGATTGCCAAGTTCAAAGCCAGCCTCAGCAACTTAGGCCCTAAGAAACTTAATAAGATCCTGTCTCAAAAAAACGAAATACAAAAAGGGCTGGGTATGTGGCTCAAGTAGTTAAGCACCCTTGGGTTCAATCCCCAGTACCAAAAAAAAAAAAAAGCAATGGAATCAAAATGGAGACTCTCTTTCCTTCCTACTTTGCACAGTTATAAAGAGTAAAATGAATATTGTTATAATAAGAGCTAAAAATCTACCCAGGTTTTTTTTTTAATATAGAGAAGTTCATTCAGTTTTTAGTTTGCTTTATATAATACAGAAAGTTTTTTTTTACCAAAAAAAAAACAAGTCTTCTGTGTATATATATTTTATAATTAATGTATATTTGAAGTTTTTGCTGTTAAATTTTTTCTGTGTATACATACCAAGAAAAGGATCATGTGATCCCTGTCTCCTACTTTTCTGTATTGAGTAGGAAACTGTCATTTGTATAATAAACTTTCTAGGTCATACTTCTTTTTATAGTCTTTCTTATAGTAATTTGGTAACTGAACATTGATGGAATCCTTGTAGTGCTGATATTGATATTAAAAATGTAGTGCTAACACTGAATTTTTCTTTTGCCTGTTTCACTGATAAATGTTCTTTCGGTTGCTGCAAACCAACACTTTGGTATTTTGCCTTCATTAAATAAACTGCTTTGCATTGAACTAAACCATGCAGAATATAACTGTATAGTGACTACATTTTAGAGTAGGTGTCGCTTTGTTCCCTTTTTTTAAATTGGTTCTTCTTAGTTTATACATAATAGTAGACTCCATTTTGACATAATTATAAAAGCATTGAATGGTAACTTGTTCTAATTCTATCTCTAGTACCTCCCCTTTTTTCCCCTCCCCCACCCTTGTGTCCTTCCCTCCACAGAACTTTCTGCCATTTACCCATAGTTGTTTTTTGTTGTTGTTGTTGTTAATTAATTTCTTGTTGATGTACACAATAGTGAGAGACACTGTGATATATTTATATATGTACCCAGGAATGTTATGTCACATTCATTTCACCATTTTTCCTTATCTCATCCCTCCATTGCCTTTTGTTTACTCCTCTGATCTTACTTTTATTCTCTCCACCACACTTATTTTGGATTAGCTTCCACATAGAGAAAACATTCAGCCTTTGGCTTTTTGGTACTGGCTAATAAAGTGTGACATGATACAGATCAAAGACCAGCAAACTTTACAATACAGAAAATACTTTAGGGAGCTGAAACAGTGGCTCAGCAGTTAAGGTGCTTGCCTGGCATGCGTGAGGACACCGGTTCAAACCCTAGCACCACATTCACAATGAAGTGTCAAAGCAACAAAAGCTAAATGAAAAACTAAATAAAATTGATTCTCATTTCACTATCCCTCCCTCTCTCAAAAAAAAAAACAACAAAAAAAAAACTTTAGGCTTTGTGGACCTAACAACATTGTAGTGCCAAAGCAACCATAGATAATACATAAATGAAAATATGTTGCTGTATTCCAATAATCTTTTTATTTACAAAAATAAATGGTTAAGAGGGCTGGAGCGGTGGCTCAGTGGTTACGGCGCTTGCTTGGCATGCGCAAGTCTGGGAGTTTGAATCCCAGCACCACATACACAACTAAGTGTCTGAGGAATGAAGGCCACATGAAAAACTAAATGAAAATTACTTCTATCTCTCTCACTGTCCCCTCTTTCTTTAAAACAAATAAAAATAAAAATAAATGGTAGGGAAAATTTAATCTTACAAGGCTGTATATACTGAGCCTGATATAAATATAAAATTGAAATTTATATGGATAAATATAACTAGATTCTTATTTTCTAGTTCTTCAGTATTTGTAATTATAGTATGGATTTAATGAAATATATTTTAGCAAGATATTTAGTATTTCTAAGTACTCACTTTCATGTAGTAGTTACATAATTAGTATATAATCATATATATAACATGTATTCACACTTAAATTGCCTTTAAAATATTTTAAATTACATTATTAATTTTGAAATATTTGCAGTACTTTTCTCTCATTGGGTGTACTTCTCTAATTCAGTATAGAATAACTGAGGCCTTCAGGATATCATAAAGAATTCTCATCTGGAAAAGTTTCTTGTGAGAACACATATTCATTGTAGTCATTGCACTAAGGATTTAGCAAATATTTCTGGATATTTTCGGCATCCCTAACACTGTGACAATACAGTTATGACTGTATCAAGCTTGTGATTTCATAGAGGATATTGGTAACTATACAATTTTTAAGCTGTTATAACGTTATAGCTCTTAAGGAAGAGGGTCCTGGGTTCAGGTGTGTTTTGAGAACACAAGTGAAAGGGTAAAAAAAGAAACATGTCAACTTTAGGGAACTTAAATATTTGACTGATGTTTAGAGTGCAGTGGAGAAGTGAGTGAGACAAGATTGGTTAATATTAACCATTGTTTTATGGCTCTTTGTGACAAGAATGTTATCAGAAAACAGCCATTTTTAGCTGGTGTGGTTAGGAATGTTTTTATGGCTATTACTAAAATTCTCTAAGCATCCAACCTAATATAATAATGGTCTACTGCCTAGCTAATGACATGTTTTATTTTTAAATTTATGTTGTAGTACTGGGGATCAACCTAAGCAACGCACACAGGTTAGACAAGCACTCAGTCATTCAGCTATTCCTTGCTGCCCAATAATCATTTTAATACATGATCAGATTGATCAAAATAATTAGTATAAATATCAAAATGTGAAGTTCAGTATCCTTGACTCCATATCTTTTGGTTTCCACAAGATCTTAATGAACATATTCTATACATAGTTGATAGTATATTGAGCTAAATCTTCTTTCCCAAAATAGGATATGATAAGGGCATAATGCTAATACTTCCATCCTTCTAGAATAGTTAATGAATTTTTGACATCTTCTTAACTATTCTTCAAACCTTTCATAAAGACATTTCAAATAGCTCCTAGAAAATGACACTCTGATGTCTCTGCCTTCCAGTCCATTCCACAGATTAAAAACTTACCCAAACCTTACCTACTTTTACAGGCTCACCTGCTTTTTCTCACTATTAGATAGTGTGTTGAATTCTAGGGTAGACTATGCAAATGTCCTTCAGCTTACCCTCTTGGAAAGCTCTAAAATGACCACCAACTTATTTGCTCCTGTTCTCCATCTTGTACTACTCCCACCTCATCCCACTTCATCTCTCTTAAAAAGCATTCTATGTGTAAAACATCTCACAATTCCTTACAAATAATCATTGATCTTGATTTCTCTAAAATTATGTTTCTCTAAAATATAACTTATATTTCTTTAGGAATATTCATGTCTTAGTATACATTTTAGTGTATTTATTACTTCCTTTCATTCCTATCACAGGTACCTTTTACATAGATACAACATCATGTATTTTATCATTTTGCATTCATTTATCATTTCATTATCAACAGTGTATAGTTATCCTTTAATATGATCTACTTTTTCATTATGTTCCTTATTTTGGGATATTTTTTCTAAAATTACAGTAGATGAAACTAAACATCTGTCTACATAGAGATTTTTTATTATGTTGAATAAATTTCCTCAGGACAAGTTTCCGAGAAGGATATAAGTAAGTCAAAAAGTTTTAACACCATTGCTGTGTCTTGTGTTTTCTATACTTTTAGCAGAGTCTCAGTTTACACAGATCAGTACATTATAAGCAGACATATGAACTTGGAAGCAAAGCCTGGATCATTTAAAATAATCTTAGACAGGCTTATATATTACAGTTAACTTGTGTAGGCATTGCCATACAACATAGTAGAAGCTTGATCTTTGCAATATTGATCAGAAGTCAAGAGTTATTTTTTTTAAAGGATGGGTACAGTGCTTTTTAGAAAGATTTACATATAAATAATTTCATAATTCTGAATAATCCAAGATTTTAACAGGTTTTCAGATAAGTAACATGTTCAACATTTGCTTCAGAATTATAAATGTAGATAATTAAGCTGATATAGGGTAGCCAATATTCTATCAAGTTATAATGAGCAAAATCAAGACTTAATTTTTAGACTAAATTTTAATGTATTGAAGAATTTTTCTTTCACTGAAATTTCAGCTTAAGGAATATTGAACAGGGCCCTCACATTGGGTTAGGTTAAGCTAGAAAGATCTTTTTTTTAATACAAGATTATATTTTTCATTATAGAAAGATCTTTTCAGCCTGAATTAACTGCTATGTTGAGAGAGATGGCAACCACAGAGTTTAAAGGGCTTTCAAAACTTTTTATTGTGATGTGTGGAAGGAAGTAAAATGTGTGTTGTATCCTAACACACACATAAACACATTAACAATGCCTATCCTTATTGTAGATAAAGCACTGACATTTTCTTTTCTGTTCTCTTTGACTTTACACACAACTACCAAGAACCACAAAAAATTATTTCACAACTTGTTGTGAGTCACTCCTTGAAAATTACTAGCTGAAATTTTAAAACTTGCTAGTTAACAAGATTATTGTGATTCTTTATATTATTAGTTCCAGGAATATTTCCCAGGTACCATCAGGAAGAGAAAATATCTCCAAATTTGATCCTGATAACGCCTGCCTCAGCTACAGATGATGCCTGTTTGTTAGGGTTCCATTTTTTAGTTAAGAAAAAAGAAATTCTTTTTTGTAATCCTGCCGAAGCATTATTAAGTTTTCAGCCAGCAACTGGATCTCTACTTTTTATCAAAAGTAAGGTAACTGTGCTAGCTTATCTCATATGCTGCACTACCATTTACCCTGAAACATCACATAAAATATAAACCCCTCTGTTTTCTGACTTCTCAATGATATAATTTACCTGATCCCCTGCTCCCTTAAATTAAGACTTTGTCCTCTGAATTATGAACAGATCCCCTTTGTTATTATTGTGATGATTATTAACATATACCATAGAAATGGTGCATTTCACTCTACTCATTTTTACTCAACATATGTTTTTACTCAGCTTTAGTAACAAAAAGTGCCATCTCCTTTCTCCTGGTTTTCTATTGCTTTTCCCAAATAATTGTTCAGATACATACATCAAAATTCTTCCTTGTAGGCCAGCATTTTGTGTCTTCAAAATTTTTATTCACTGATTCATGTCCCTGCATTCACTGAGGATTTCAGTTCCTAGTGTACAGTCCTCCTCTCTAACCCTAGATTAGATACAGCGGGTGTCCCTGTGGAAGGAGCATTCCTGGTCTCATAGTTTAATTTCACAGCTTTTCAGTTTCTCTTCAGGTTGCTCTTTTGTTTCTGCTTCTCAAATTGTACTGTCTTTCAAGACTGTGTTATCAGTAATTCATAGAGTACAGAAGTATTCTTTATTTTAACTTCAGAAAAGTAGTTGTTTTGCATTTAGGAACTGTTTCTATCCCCCCAAAATATGTTTTTAAACAGTTAGGGCCATAGAAAGGGCAGATTGACCACCTACATTATTGAAGTTTTCTTTTTTGTTGCTCTTATCTACCTGTAATTGGAGATAAAGATGGATTTGATGATGTCCTGTTAGATGCATAGGTTACTGGAAGAAATGTCATTGAAGCATATGCCTATTCCTGCCCAACACTTTTTTCATGATTATTAAATTTGGAGGCTTATGTGAGGTTAGATTGGTTTCCATTAACTGATGCTTTAATCCCAAACGATTTATTATTTAGGGCAATTTGTTTTTATCTCATAGTGGTTTTCTGTTTTAAAAACAAAGCATAACACATTGTTATTTATCAAATCAATGTATCTTTGGGACTTTTAACTATTTTAATGACTTCTAGTTTTAATAATCTAATAGAAATTCAAGATTGCTAAAATGTCACATATCAAAGAGTAAGTGTATCTTTAGTCTCACTACTGCCAGAATGTAGTTTTGCATTATATTTATGGAATATATTTATAAAAACTGATAATATGGTATTTCACAAAATTGTGTCAAAATGACATATCCCTCAAGCCAGTAACTTAAAATTTCTAAAAATTGAGATACCTGATTTAAAGAATAAAGTAGTTTGTACAAAAGAAATGAGGTGAGAAATACAAGTTTTTAGGAAAATTTGGCAAACAACAGTAACCCCTAAAAAATCATCAATGTGTTAAGAAATAATAAGATGTTGTGTGTTCATTTAAAGGATGGTCTCTTAATTAAAGAGAAAAAATGTAACCAAATAACAAACTCACTGTTCTTTCATTTCTGTTGAATCAGAGGGGGTTAATTTTTTGGATCTTCAGTAATGTATTTAAAGACCTTTAGTTGAAAAATAAAAATAAAAAATAAATAAAAGACCTTTAGTTGAGGGGCTGGAGCGGTGGCTTGGCGGTTACTGCGCTTGCCCAGCATGCACAAGTACATGGGTTCAAACCCCAGCATCCTCATATGCGACTAAGTGTCAGAGCAACAAAAGCCATGTGAAAATTCAATAAAATTTGATTCTCTCTATCTCTCTCTCTCTCTCACTGTCCTTCTATCTTAAAAAAAAAAAAACTTGAGTATTGGAAGTCAAAACGTTTTATTTCTTAGCCTTTGCAATCAAAGGACCTGAGTCCATTTATAAAGTTCTTTATAAAAACAAAGGATGCAGTCAGTTCAGAAAACGCTTAAGTCTCTGGAATAGACAATTCTGTTCTAAATGAAAAAGGGATCACTTTTGGAGGACAGTACATTGGGATACATTAATCGTTACTAAATTTTTGGTCTCTTTTCGAAGTTGAGTCATCTTCTGAAAAAACAGAGTTTTTTCAGAAGTTCTAAATCTGATCATATTCTTACTAATTTAGGGGGGAAAGGGAAGGTGAACTATTGATACTTTTGTTATCAGATATAAGACACAGATTGTCTTGTGTTTGTTGTGAGAAACTTTTGCAAAACAAGTGCAAGAGGGGATGTAGTGGTGGCTCAGTGGTTATGGCGCTTGCCTGGCATGTGTGAGTACACAAGTTCAAACTCCAGCACCACATACACAGCGAACTATCCAAGGAATGAAAGTCACATGAAAAACTAAATAAAAATTGCTTCCCTCTTTCACTCTCTCACTGTACCTTCTTTCTTTAGGGGAAAAAAAAAAGAGTGCAAAGAAGAAACAGCCAAAGTCTTAAGTATCTACAGGAGGATATTGATTGTGGGATATTAGTATTAAGTCAGTATGTCCTTCTGATGAGAATTTAATCTTTTCAAAACAACTAGTTGTAAATCTTTTAAATAAATTTTTTGCTGGTTGTGGAGGTCTAGCTTAGTGGTAGCATGAGTGTTTCATATGTGATGGACTAAAGGCCAAATACTTTGGCTTAACCATTCTTAGAAATCAAAAAGATTACTTTTCAAGAACTACAAAAATAATTCCATTTTTAAAGACTTCAGAAATGTCATTCGTTTAAAATATGTTGATCCAGGAACTATACAGGAAGAACATGTGTAAATGAACACAAGTAATTATAAACCTGATCCTTCCATCATAAACATATTTAGCCCAGTGCGGTGGCATATTCCTGTAATTAACAGCAGCTCAAAAAAAAAAAAAAAGGGGGACTGGGAATGTAGTTCAGTGGTAAAATGCCCCTGGGATGGATCCTCAGTACCTTATCCCACTCCCTGCAGCATCCCCCTACCATACACATACACACCCTCACATATACTTAAATAGAGATGTTTAGTGCATTAAAGACTCTTAAATTAGATACAGAATGTGTTTGGCTTAGAGCACAAAAATAGTAACAATGTAAAAGTAAAGTTAATTTATTTTACCAATATTGGTATTACCAATATTCTAAAAAATGGCTCTTACTAATAAAATTTAGTTAAGGAAACCAATTCAAAGAAACATTACATGATTTGAAAATGACATTGATGAGTTAAACTCAACATTAGTGACTCAAGATTCTCAGTAGTGAAGATTTAGAATAGTAGCAGTCACCAGTATTTTTTGTTGCTATGCATGTCCTTAGAAGAACAGAAGACTGAAAGTTACTGAAACAATTCCATAATATTCAATAAAAGCTTCCAAAGAGTAAAAAGTTATTTTCCATTGAAATTAATATGTTGAATTACTTGTTTGAATTTAGTCTTAAGACTTTGAAACATATCTTAATATATATTTTTCTTTCATGATTTATTTATATTCTTTACATAAGCACCATTATCATTTGAGTGCTATGATGAATAGTTTTAATGTTGATTATAAGTTGCTAATATTTCCTGCTATAAACCACTAGAATACTTTTTGCTCCCAATTCATAAAATTTGTCAGGTAAGACATCATTTTTATACTTCTACACAAAAGATTTACATAGGTAAGTAAAGTAAGTTAAATTTGTCTTTTTTAGTAGTCATCAAGTATGAATTACTCTAAACAAATAGCTTTTGCTATTTCTGTTTTATTTTGAAACTGTCAGGAAAATGCCAACAAATTATTTCTTCATAGAAATTATGTATATGTATATGTTATTCAGTAGTATGCTGTTAATGATTCTTATTGTAATATGTTGATATATTTTTATTTTGTCTTTACTCTTTCATAGGAAATTATGAACCTAATTTTCTAACAGACTTGAATTTACTATTCTTAGTTGAATACATTTTTATTTTTAAATATTTTGGTCCTTTTATTACACCTAACATGTTTTTGTTATGTTCATTTAAATATATTTTGGTTTGTATATTTAAAGAAATTCTCCATATGCTAAAGGCATTAATATGCTTCTCAAATAGACAGTGATAGATAAAAGCATATATATAAAGTTCTTGCCCAAGCCACGATACACAACACATGGTAGGGTAAGAGAAAGAGGTGGGAGATGGTAGGTGGTAAGTGACCTCCAAGTCTTCTCATTTATACAGAGGAATAGCGTTAGTTTCAGATGATATATGCCTACTCTAGACATTTATTAAAAAAATTGGGGTACTACCAATAGCGTGAGGTATATACTTATTTGCTTAAAACCAGTGGATTTCTAGTTTCAAAAAGTTTTTAATCAGTGTGAATAAATGCATGTATTTTATTTTTAAAAATTAGTGATGTAACCACCCTTCATTATTATGGTAATGTGTCACACACATTTTTTTATCAGCTTAAGGTTTGTATTTGTAATTGTGAAATGATTTCATTAAAATGAACAAGTAATTTAGAAAACAAATACTAATATTTTGTTTTTATTGTGCTAACTTGATTAAAAATTTTTTATGTTTAGATTTAAATTTTTTTCTTACCTTTCATTAATAGGTAGTATAGATCAATCAGTGTTAAAAGAGTTGCCCCCTGAACTCCTGGCAGAAATTGAATCCACCATGCCACTTTGTGAACGTGTGAAAATGAACAAACGCAAGCGTAGTACAGTTAATGAAAAGCCAAAATATGCTGAAATCAGTTCAGATGAAGATAATGATAGTGATGAAGCTTTTGAATGTAAGTATCACATAACCTTTTCAAAAAAAAAAGTTAAAAAGGTAGATTAATGTGTTTGTCTCATAATTTGGGGGATCAAAAAAGAGCACAGTAACCTTAATTCTTAATAATCTAGACTAGCAAGTTTTTTCTTTATACTTTAAAAATGTGTGAAAGATGAGATCAGTTGGCACCAAGAAAAAATTTTAAATGAGCTTTAATTACTATTAAGCACCAGGTATATGTCTATATATGTTCATTTATTAAGCTCCTGCTATATTGCTAGGCACTGAGAACAAAATACAAATAAGATATGACCCCTGCCTCAAAGAGTCTTCAGTCTATTGGGGGAAATATATAAGTAAGTGATTGTGGTACAATGGTAATAGTTAAATCCAGGGTGCTATGGGAACACATTGGATTAGCATCAAATTCAGAGTGGGGGTTCAGAGAGTGCTTACTGGAAGAGGTGACACTTGAGTTGAGTCTTAAAGGACACGTAGGAGATAGCCAATTGAAGAAATATTTAAAACCATACTATCACTAAATTATGAATGGATTAGCCACATTGTGGATTATCTGTGTGGTTTGGACCTGGCTTCTCCTTTTTGCCCAGCTGTGTCCTGGAATTCCTCCCTTGTTTCACTGTTTTCCAGAGCTGGCTTCTTCACTACACAGCTACCTCTCTACAACACTGTGATCACCTGTCTTTGCACTAGACTTGCTATACCTCGCCTGTCTTCCTACTGGTCCACTGAAAAAGTTCTTCTCTTTTATCCCTATCTTCCTTCTTCTGGAGCAAGAGAATTGAGCCTAGCCAAGAGGGGTCAGCAACCTTGTTTGACTTAAACGGCATTCAGTGGAAACAGACTATGGGAGATCTTCACTTGTGTGCCAACTGACTTAGTCATAATGACCAAAAGAAGTGGGAAGACCACCAGTGTGTTCTACCTTTTCCACCTAGTATCCATAGATTGAGGTGTGACAAGCAAGGAGGGCAGGAAGGAGAGATGCATGCTGCCATTTTTAAGTGTATATTGTTGATGGAAGCTCTTCACCTCCAAAGTTTCTTACCAATGTTCATTTACTCTGACCTTTTTAAAATTGTGAGCTCTTGAGCTATGAGCAGTAGACTATGACTGAACAAATCTGAACCACGTTTTAAGAGTGAAATAAAATATACAGCAAAGATAATCTGACATATTTAATTATGTATGTTTGTTATAATTTTGTATTACCATGAGATGTATTTACATACAGTATATTAAAATGGCTAAAGTTAATTTTTTTATTATAATCAAACGTTTTGGTCGTATGGGGACATGATTAGCTCTGGCAAGTGAGCAGAGAAAGGAAATTTGGTGGCCCAGAAATTCACTCCCTTTTGTATAAATGCCTCTCCACTCTCTCTTCCCTAATATGTTACTATTTCTAGAAGAGCCAAGAAGTCCCTTAATTGCAGCTTTACTTTCAGTTACACTTGAACTCAGTTGATTAATATTGGCTGTGCATTGCTAAATTGATGAGGATTCTGAAGCTACCTCACAGTTAAATGGAAAGGATGGCACAATCAGAAATGTCCACCAAGCGTAAAATAGGGGAATATAGAGCCACACAGGTCTCATGTTTGCCATCAGTGCAACCACTATTCTTTTCCTTACTTTCCATTATGTCTTATTTTATGGGAGCATGTAGATTCATCTTAAAACTGTGGATCCCATTCTGTCCCCAAAGTATTTTGAAAGCTAATACACTTATTTAGGGACCTGAGCTTCAACCCCTGCTAGGAAAAAGAAAAGTTTCTCTAGGATTTTAAGGAGATATATGAGTAGCTTCCTGTTTTTCAGTATAGGAAACTATAGAGAAAAGGCCATGAGGGATACTGATTGAAGTTATAAAAGCAATCCGCTTAGAAGTTGACATCAACATCAAATTGTCATTATACCAAGGTAGAAATAATAGTGGAAAATATAACATAATACAAAATATGAAAGTAGTATGCTGCTTTGAGAGAAATTTTTTTTTTGAAATTTAAGGTTTTAAATGCAGTTTAATCCATTGGTGTCCTAAAATCTAAAACTAAGGAAATAGTTTTATTGAAAGATAGGGAAAAAAATTGAGGAGTGACTTAGACAGTTGGGCCACACAGATTTGGATAGCTGTAGAACACATATAAAGTCACTGTGTGCCCTGGGGAAGATGAAGAGGGAGTATATAGGAAGCTAAAGACAGAAATTTGGAAATGGAAGATGAGAGCATCCAAGTCATAGTTTATGTACCTCTCAATCGAGCCCCTTTCCCTCCCCTGCTTTTTCCAGAGTAATGAGGGAAATGAAGAAAAGACAAGCTAGCCACAAAGAGTTGGAATCCTGGTAACGTCATTGCAACACACAAAATGTCAAAGTACTTGTTTGGTTTTTTTGTTCCCCACCCCATTTTTATCCAAACTGCATAAACTTTACTGAACATGAAATAAAAATTTCTAAGGCCTATAAACAGGTATCAATAATATAGCATGTTATATGTATCACCAATATAGCATATTATATGTAATTGCTAGTGACCACAAGATTTTTCAAGCATTTTCTACTCATAATGCTGCATGCTGGAAATAGATTTTTTTGTTTTATAAAATTACTTACAATGCAGACAGACTAAAGTAAGTCATATTAGTTTTGATTCTTAAGCATAAGATGTCACATCTGAGATCACAGAATACTAGTTTCTGAACAAGTTTACTTATTAGTTGCCAAATACTTATTTGGTAGGCATTTCAGTACTTGTTGAAAAAAAAATGGAGTGAATGTTATACAGAAATGACTTGTTTCTCACATATTCTCCTGCACACACATACACACACACACACACACACACAGACACACACACACACACACACCGCCTTATATTAATACATGAGATAACCCATCATTAAGGGAAAGTACTACACTATACCCTATTTGTAGAATGGAAAAAGTCCTACCTACCTCTTTTCACATACTTCGTAACCAAATTTGTAACTAGTTTTGAAGAAAATCATTGAAGATTTTAATGTATCCATTTACATTTGCCCTTCATATGAATCTCTTGCTATGCCAAACCTATGACCACAAAGAAGTGAAAACAGAATTAATCACCTTTTCCTGCCATGTTGTCCATAGATTGGACAGAAGGGTTTGGAACCAGAAACCAAACTAGACTTGGGTAGTAATAAGGCAGCATGTAAGGGTAAGATTAACCAGGTCATAGACATGTATTACCCACATGTAAGGACATTGACACAAGTATAGACAGGGTGAATGAGCCAAAGATTGACATCCTTAAATCTAAACCAAGTAGGGAACTCAAGAAGTTTGTCTTAATTGTTTGTTCATCACAGTTAGGAATACAGAAAATAAGCCAATCATAAAGAAGTAAGGGAGTTAAGCAGCATACTAGAAGGTATATCTCTATCAGCAACAAGTGGTCACTTCAACAACCAGTGTATGATATCAAGGTAGGGTACATCAGTTCTCTATATTGGTTTTAATTTGATGGTGCCTACATTCTAGAGCAGAATAGGTAAATATTTCTCCCTTGCACTTCCCTCCATCTCTCACTGCACACATTTCTGATCAGTCTCTTGCTGAACTGTGACGCTTTCTTAGGGCTCAGAATTATATTCAACTTAATACTTTAGGTAGC
Source organism: Aplodontia rufa (assembly GCA_004027875.1). NCBI lineage: Eukaryota > Metazoa > Chordata > Mammalia > Rodentia > Aplodontiidae > Aplodontia > Aplodontia rufa. The sequence goes on from PVKS010000967.1 coordinate 137,296, forward strand.
TATTACCAGTTGATCAGAGTTGATGTATCAGATGAAACCTGTTTGCCACATCTGCCTAGAGACTCCTATCAATATTGGTGATTTTTAGCAGAATGCTTAGATCCCTGGAAGGATGGGGGAAAGATTTAAGTTAACCTGTATAAACATGCTAATATAGCACGCGCAAGCTTCCATGCTTTTCTCCTTGGGTTTAACAAGCCTGTTGTTGGAGAACTGAATTCAGTAATTACTACAATTCAGTGTTTACAACAGTTCTGGTTTATTCTATCTCTGTGGGTTTGTGATGTTAGGTTATCAGAGTCTGTGAAATTTACTGCTAAGTTGTGGATATAACTTAGCTATTAATTGATGATATACTTGGTTACTTGTATTCTGTAAAACTTTCTCAAAAGTTGACTTCAACCCCAAACCGTGCTCCCCATCAATAACATAAATGCTTTAAGATGGTTTTGTTTTTTATCCAAATCTTAAATAAAAGTTGTTTTATAAGCCTTAATCTTAAGATTTATATAAAATCTTTACTGACATATTGAATACCTTTTATTGAAATGTACACTGTGGTTTAATTCCCAGAACCTTCCTGTTCTGTTTAGTAGCCTCATGTAAAAGTCTTTAATTCTAGATAAATCATGGTAAAATTAATGATGATCTTTATACCATAATTTAAATTTCTGGATAGACAGAATGACTCAGTTCCTAGACCCACAGAAAGAATACACCCCAACCCACAACATGGTTCATTTGTAAAGTACGAGTTTTAATGGTCTTTTTAAATGAGGTAAATTATTTGTCATGGGGATTTGCTTCTAGCCTCTAGGAAACGACATAAAAAAGATGATGATAAAGCTTGGGAATATGAAGAGCGTGACAGAAGAAGCTCTGGGGATCATAGGAGAAGTGGCCACTCTCATGAAGGAAGAAGGAGTTCAGGTGGTGGTCGTTATCGAAACCGAAGTCCATCAGATTCTGACATGGAAGATTATTCTCCTCCACCCAGCCTTAGTGAGGGTAATTCATCAGTGTCAACAGCTTTATTACATAAACTGATTTAAATTTAGGGCTTTACCTTTGAAGAATATTTTATATCTTGTTTTGAGTTAATTAACAACTTCTGATTTTTAATTAAGATAAAAGTAAATATTTAGTTTAGATATTTGGTCATTGTTTCAAGTATTTAGTCAATGTTAAGGAATAAACTAGGAACAGAAATGGAAATGTTTTAAATTGTTATTCCTGCAGTTCAATATTTCTTTTTGTTTATTTCAGTTGCTAGAAAAATGAAGAAAAAAGAAAAACAGAAGAAAAGGAAAGCTTATGAACCAAAACTAACACCTGAAGGTAACATTTTGGGGTTTGTTTTATTTTTGTTGTTTTTTTATCTTCACCTTCACTTATCTACTTGAATTTTGGACATTAAAAAAGTTTTTTTTTTCACTTGCAGAAATGATGGACTCTTCAACTTTTAAGAGATTCACAGCATCAATAGAGAATATTTTGGATAATCTGGAAGATATGGATTTTACTGCATTTGGTAAAATCAATTTAAACATATTTACCCCCTAGCATGTTTGTAGCTTTTTGTCAGTAACTTAGAGAATATAGAGGCATGATCTTTGCTATTGAGACATTTAAAATCTAGTTCTTTGCTATTGAGACATTTAAAATCTAGTTGTAGCATTAGATCTAAGCCATGTTATCAAGAAACTGAAAACTTGTATACAAAAATCAGACACTAAATTAGTTTTTTTTTCTTTCTTTCTTTTTCTGGGGGGGGCAGGGATAGGGATCAAATCTAGGGCCTTCCACATGTTATACAAGTGCTATGCCTTTGAGTTACATCCCCAGCCCCCAAATTAGTCAAGTCTTGGTAGTGTCTATAGAATCCTGAGAGTACAGCTACCATAATAGGGAAAAAGAATTAAGGAAATCTTAATGCAAGTAAGACTTGATTAGGACCTAGATTAAAGAGGAACAAAAATACAGAAATAGGAATCTATTCATCTATTCATTTATTGTAATGGTATTTATTGAGTACTTCTGTATTTAAAGTGATTTACTTTTATAATAATATGTGAAGATTATCTCTAGAAATATAAAAATGTATTCATAAAAACACCATTTACTATAAAGAGCTGTTCTCAAGAATCTCATGCCACCTTCAACTGGTAAAAAACTAATGCCTAATTTATTTGAAAACCATATGTATATTATATTAATATGTATATTAATTCTGATATGACTTTATCTATTTGAGAATACCTTAAAAGTATGTTGCTATCTTCATTTTTTAATGTTTGTTTTGTGAGAATTAGGGTAATCACCAGTGTTTTCCTGATTATGTAGAGTATCAGTTTCATTTTTAAAAAAATCTTTCCAGTTCTATACTAAGAAATTATCTTCTGTGTCGTTTAAGGTCCCAAAAGGAAAACCGAAGCACACTCTAATTAGTATAGTTTGAGGTAGAGTTATTTACAAATAGATTAATTATGAAGATGGGAGTTCTACGAGAACCCAGAGTTAATTGCTGTGGACTCTTAACACCCCTACACCCAAAAGAATAAGGGTAAAGAGAAATCATAAGAACTAACTCAGTAGGAAAAAAATGTCATAGAGTAGATGCAAAAGAAGCCGCATTTTCGCATAGATCCAGTCTGAGACATTATAAGGAAGAAGTCAGGGATATAAATAGCCTGACCTCACTCTCCTTCTCTTTGATCTTCTGACAGAGCACCCCACTAGCTGAACCCAAACAGAAGCCAGAGGGCATGGGAGACTATTGATGTAGTTCACACAGGTCAGCCTCCTGGGGCAGAGAGCATGGTTGAGAAGGGTCAACAGTGTATCTTCTGTAGTAAAGACAAGATAGCTGTCTATCTTCCCATTTTAGTCAGAATTCTAATTTTACTCTTTCCCCTTTTCATTTAGGGTTTGCTTGAGGTGTACTAAGGCTTTTTAAGTTATTTGTTTAGTTTGTTTACTTTTGTATTTATGCCCAAAAATTTTATTAAAAGTTAAACTTACCATTTGGAGCTATTTCTTTGGCCTAAGCTCTGATTTTCTTTGTTTGGTTTTTTAGGTGATGACGATGAAATTCCTCAGGAACTGCTCTTGGGAAAACATCAACTTAATGAACTTGGCAGTGAATCTGCTAAAATCAAAGCAATGGGTATAATGGATAAGGTATTTCAGTAAAGTAAAATTTATAGATTTTCTTAATAGAAGTTAGCTTATAGTTTTCAGGGTAAATTATAAAGTTTATTTTAATTAGTGAAAATTCATTGTCTTCAGAAAATCCAAATAAATTATACCTTTTAAAAAAATTGAAAGTAGTATTCTATAGATTATTCTGAAGAAAATTATATTATTACATTGAAAAAGCATGAACCTTGATTCTTTTTCACCATTTTTCACTTTCTCAAGTATTATTAAATGCAGAAATACACTAAATTATTCTTTAACCTTTACTCATTTAGAGTTGGAAAATAGTAAAGGTGCAATTTTAACATATTACTTTTCATGCTATAGAACACTGCAGTTTTAAAATTAATTGTTAGTAATTGTTGTAGATTTTTGTGAGTTGTCTTACCTGTGAGCTCCCTGTTACTAAGAAGTAGTCTCATTGCTCTAATGAAATAGCAATTTTTTTTTCAGTGATGTTAACTGCAAACAATAGGGACAGCATCAAGAGTTAGCTGCTCATAGTCTTTATGAGCTACCATTCCTGCCTTCAGTTGCTCTATAATTGCTATACAAATATAGTTGTAAGACTGTTTCCCTCTCTTTCTTGTACAGCATTGTCACTCAGAGTTTGAAGTTTTCTTGGTCTTATAATGTAGAGATAATGATTTAACCTTCAAGAATACTAAAAGATTATATTGACTTGTGGAATAAATTTGAAGCAATTTAAGCCTCTTTGTTTAACTTTATAATTTAAAAGTAACCTATAAAGTATTGTGGTGTTTCTACAAATGTAAAGTATAATCAGTTATTCATTTTTTTATTTGTTTACATATTGCCCAAAATCCAAGTAATGAATGTGCCATGAAATTGATTTTTAAAGCCAGAAATATCACATTTAACAAAGAATTAATGTGATGTTATTTAACACTGGTATTTAGAGATATTGATGTATTTGTGTATAGAAATGTGTTAGGAGTTTTCTGAGCTGCCAGTGACAGTCTTAGATTTTTGTTTTATAAGTTCCACAGTTACATGTTAGTTAATATTTCTAACTGTTTGAAAAGGCAAATTTGCTAAGTATAGTCAAAATATAGATTTTTATGAGAAGTCTCAGTACTTTAATCTGTTGTAGAAAGATCCCAAGCAGTGTTTGGGGGGAACTTTTATGAGTAATCAAACAGGATTTAATGTCAGACCTCTTCTGGCTGATTTGGTTGAATGTCTTAGCAGTGTGCTAGGAACTGCATGCAATAATATTAAATCAAGTCAACATGAGTAACAGTTTCCTTCTGATGGTACGTCCAAAAGGACTACTAATATTTTAAATATATCAAACATCCTTTGTGAGAAATGAAACAGGAAGCATTTTAAAAAAATAGTCTAAGAAAGATTTCTAAGTAGACACGTTGTTTCACATTCATAACTTACATCATTCACAAAAATTCATACTTCCATTATTCAAAATGGTATCCTGCTGAATAACATTGCAGGGTGAAGCTGTGTAATAATTAAGTCAGTGGGTGGAATCTTTAATGTATGCATGTGTTCACATGCATGATCAGTGTTACTTCTATAAAAACAGAGGGCCCAGCGTCAGAACAAATTGAGTTCCATATGGTTAGAAGCTGAGCTAGTAAAATATATATGTGCCCTTTCTGTTTGTTCAAGGTGTTTTCAGAAACAGATGATTAATTCTTTAAATATGTGGAACTTAAGGAAAGGTTCTATGAGGGGAATCTATTTTTTCCCTTCTTTAAGGTAGTCATATTTCTCATTGCCCAAAAGGAATAATTATACAAATTATTTCTTGAATAATTCATAACTTTTACCAGAGATTAATAAAAGAATTTATGTTCCCATTTTAGCTTTCAACTGACAAAACTGTGAAAGTTCTAAATATCTTGGAGAAAAATATTCAGGATGGATCAAAACTATCCACTTTGTTAAATCATGTAAGTGTAAGATCCATATTGTTGATTTTACCCTTAATATTGTAAAGACATACATTTTTTTCATAAGCAACTTTGATTTATAGGGAAAATTCCACATTACATTAATTTGAGCTTGTTAACTGCAAATTATTAGTTACATTTATTAACATTGCTAATAGACTTCACTTTTAGTAATTCAAAATTAATGTTACAATTCACAGCTTTGCCATGGAGTAAGAATAATAAAGACAGATAGATTTACTCAGTTTAAAGGACTGAATGTTAGCTTTGCTCTTCCCTCTATATGAGTGTTTAAAATTTCCTTTCATTTATGATGTAGTAATCAGTAGTAAATATCTTTCTGTTGATCTTCTCTAGAAAAAAATTAGAAACCTATGCAGATTTCCTTATGTATACTAAAACATTAATCCTTACATATGCCATTTTTATACCTTGTTCGAAGGATGTTTGAAAGGATTAAATGAATTGATTTATGTGAGATGCTCAAAGCTGTGTCTAAAGCTGTGTCTGGCACACTGTAACTACTCCTTAAATGTTAACTGCAACTGTTACTACATTTTAATATGTTTATATCAAAAGCAGTTGCAACATGGTTGCAGTGGTTTATGAATTGACCAGAGTACATTTACTGATATCTGCCTGCTTAGGATCGTAGCTGACTTGATAAATAAATCACATGTGCATCCAAACTGATATTGAGATTTCTAACATTAATGAATACAAACATTGATGCTTATAGGAATTTAGGTATAAGAGATAAGATTCAGGGAAGTTTTAAGTTAAAGAATTTTCTTGGGGTGAGCAGTGGCTCAGCAGCTTCAGCGCTTGCCTGGCAAGCACAAGGACCCGGGTTCAAACCCCAGCACCACGTACATAACTAAGTGTTGGAGCAACTAATGCCATGTGAAAAACTAATAACTAAATAAAGTTGTTTCTCAGTGTTTTGGTTTTGTTTTTTTTTTTAATTTAGAGGATGGGTCTGGGATGTAGCCCAGTGGCAAACCGTGTATCTTCCAAGAAGGATACCTTGGTTTCTATCGCCATCACCACCACACCACAAAAAGAAAAAGAAAAAAAGCATAGTGTGGTAGGGGACTTGGAGGTATAGGCTGGTAATAGAGTACTTGTCTAATATGTGTAAGACCGAGAGCTTGATCATCAGCACCACAATAAAAATAATTTTTTAAAGCCTGTAGAAAATTTCCAAAACATAAAGACAAAACAAATAGCCACTTTTAATACTTTTGAGATAAATACATACTTCCATTTACAGATATATATGTGGGTATATATATTTGTAACCTACCAGATTTTATCTCACAAAATAAATGTTCTTAGTGTTTTTAGAAGCCACAGGATATGGAATAAGAAATGGAGAAAAATAATCTTAGGTGATAGTTCTCTAGATTATTAAATGTTATAGAGTATTATTATCTTTTTTTCTGCAGTTCTGGGAGTTGAACTTAGGGACATTACCACTGAGCCACATCCCCAGCCTTTTTATTTTTTTTATTTTGATGTAGGGTCTTGCTAAATTGACAAGGCTGATATCAGCCTTCTGAGCCTCTGCCTCAACCTTCTGAGTAACTATGAGATTATAGGCATGTACCTGACTTTATCTATGCCTTTTAATGCCCTCTTTTTAAACCAGTTTCGGGGTATTTGTTATTGTTTTGGTTTTGCGGTGGTAGGGATTGAACCTAGGACCTTATGTGCTAGATAGGCATTCTACCCATTAAGCTACGTCCTTAGCCCCTTAACTAGTTTTTAAATCACAAGAACAAGGGCTAAGAAACTCATAGTGGCAATCTACTCTATTGTTAATCTATAAGTTACTCAATGACTTTGCCAAGAAATTGTGGTAAATACCTCCAAGAATCTGTAGAGTTCTGGGCTGGCACTGTAGCTCAGTTGTAGAGCACATGCCTACCATGCATGAGGCCCAGAAGTAATCCTATAACATAAAGTTGTATTTTATTTAAAAGGATGTGATAAAAGTATTTGCACTTCAACAGTAAGCTTAAAAGCATTCCCTCCCAATTGTAATGTCAACTTGCTAATGTGTAAAGTAAAATGAAGTCTTTTGTCAGTTGTTGAATTATCTACTTTAGAAAATGAATTATGTCTTACAGTAGTCTTCATCTCTCTACTTTGAGGACTGGGTAGTTGCTGGTGTTTGAATCGAAAACCACATGCATAGTAATAAACACATGATCTACCACTAAGCTATACTGTCAGCCCTATATATATCACTACATTTAACTCAGTTTCAGAAATAGTGTTGGTAAACAGGTATTAGGAATTACTGATTCAATAACATTTGACTACTTCTATATAAATAGAAACTCTTCCCATGTTGATTTTTCCCTTGTTCTCACTTACATTTATTTTAACTATCATGTTTATACCAAAAACACAAAATTAGTTTATAGACAGTGTAGTACGGTAAACTAAAATCTCAGATCTAGTTAAAGTATACTAAAAATAAAGGTAACTATAGATTTCTCACTAGAGTGTCACCTGGTGATAAAATTAGGAGGTGAGTATATCATGCTGGAAAATACTGATAACAATAATTTTTTTAAAAGAAAATAAAATCTGTGCTTCATTCCAAATATTCTTTCAGAGTATACATCAAAACCCTGTTTTCCACCAGTGAAAATCAAATATATCATTTTCTATTGATGTTGTAAATCTATACATGTGTATATTTCCACTTCATTAACAATGTCCTATTTTATAGAATAATGATACTGAAGAAGAAGAAAGATTATGGAGAGACCTTATTATGGAGAGAGTTACAAAATCAGCAGATGCCTGTCTTACAACTATCAACATTATGACATCCCCTAACATGCCCAAAGCTGTATACATCGAAGATGTAATAGAAAGAGTCATACAGTACACTAAATTTCATTTGCAAAATACACTTTATCCTCAGTATGATCCTGTTTATAGATTAGATCCTCATGGAGGTTAGTTCGTCCATTTATATTGGTAGTTTCTTAATATAACATCAAAATTATCTGTTGTGAATACTGACATTTAGATGAGCCAGAATACATGGTTTAAAATGGAACCAAAATTATTATACTATGTAAATCGTAGCAAATATCAACTTTAATTTTGTATTTGAGTGGAATATAGAACTCTTAGTTAATATAGTGTTTGTTTAATTATGATTTTTTAGCACCTACAATTGAGAACCCTCATCTGGAAATCCATAATGTCCTGAAATCTAAAAAAAATTTTTTTTTTTTTTAGTTTTTTTTTTTTTTTTTTTAATAGTGAATTGTAGTTATACATAATAGTTGGGTTCATTCTGACCAAAGCATGCATGCATAGAATTTGATTTACTCCATTTCACTCCTTTGTTCCACTCCCATCCACTCCCTAAAATCTGAAGCTTTTTGAGCACCAACGTAATGCTCAGAAAGTTTTGGATTTCTGGAGTATTTCATATTGTTGGATTAGGGATGCTCAACTGGTAAAATCTATGTAAATGTCTAAAATTGGAAAAACTTTGAAATCTGAAACCTTTTTAGTTCCAAAAGTTAGATAAAGGATACTCAACCTGTATTTATGTACAATTGAAGTTATTTCTACAAGTCATAGAAAATCCAGATAATATTAACTTCTGGTTTTATTACCACTTCTCCCTAATTTTACTCAAAGTAGTAATTATCTGTAAAATGGATTGACTCAAGATATGTACTCCTTCTTGATCTTGACTTTTATTAAATAAGCAATGAAAAAGTTAATCTGTATGCAAAACATTGATTACTTATTGTATAATAATAGTATGTTAATTTAAAAGGATATATACTACCCTGCTGCAATAGAAAAAATTAGAAATCAAGATAATGTAACATTTTAGATTTAAGAATTTAATAGTCATTAAAATGTACCATAGATTATTTGTTATAAGAATGTTTCTAATGGAATATCCCTAGAGAATAGTTTTCTCTTTTAATAAATAGCCAGCTTTCTTTGTTGTATTGTGTTTTTAATGTAGCAAGTAAAACAAAATTGTGTTCACTTAATTCAGAAAAATAAGTTTCATACTTTATGGAAAAATATTAAAAGTTGATATTTTCCTTATCTTGACTTTTTTTTTTTCATTTTTAGGAGGGTTATTAAGTTCAAAAGCCAAACGGGCTAAATGTTCCACTCATAAGCAGAGAGTAATAGTAATGCTTTATAACAAAGTTTGTGATATTGTTAGCAGCTTATCAGAATTGCTAGAAATACAGCTTCTTACAGACACAACAATTCTTCAGGTAACTTCCTTTTTTTTTTTTTTTTTTTTTTTTTTTCTTTAAGCATTTTGTGAATTTCTAGATGAAACTATGTAAGAATAGAGGACCTGCTTAAATCCTATATAATCTTGTTCACTAAGTAATAATGCCAGCAGCACGTGACTTTCTCCCATTCAGATAATATTATATACAAATTGAAGAAATAAAATTAAGGGGAGTTTAAAAAGAAACACTTTGGGCAAAAGACAGATGAATTTAGTGTAAATTCTTTGAAAGAGAAGTTATTTCCTTTACAGTATGTCAGAATATTTTCATACAGGAAAGCAAATGCTTTTTGTTTCTTTTTATTCCCATGGCATTTATCAATCTAAAAGAAAAAGATTAGAGAAACGGCAGCTGTGAATCAAGGTAGCTTATGTATGTGCTAAATGTCCTTGAGAGATGAAGGGAAACAAAGAAGGGAATAGATGCTACTAGGTGTGGGAAAGAAAAAATGCCTTATAAATAAATGTTTTCTGGTAAGTTATGAATGTTGTTAGAGTACCATATAGATAGAATGTTACTGAAATCAAGTAAAGATATGTATTTACTTTTTGTTTTCAGGTTTCATCCATGGGAATAACACCATTTTTTGTGGAAAATGTCAGTGAACTACAGTTGTGTGCCATTAAGTTAGTCACTGCAGTAAGTATAATCAATTTGTATTTTTAGTTACTCCCCCCAATAAAATAATATTGACATCATTTAATCCAGATTTGCAAAAATTAGTAAGGATCCCTAGTTTCTCGTAGATTCATTTCATTATCAGGACGATTTAATGTGTCCTTTTAGATTCTGTGAACTAAGGATTCATCTTTCTACTCCCTGAATTTGTCCAGTTATTCTGTTTAAAATATTCTAGTTAGTAATTCCTTAATATTTAAAATAAAATCAGAATGGTCTAAAGTCACTTAAATTTTTTTTATCTTAACTTCCATACCCCAAATATCATGCCCTTCTAAATGAAACTGTATATTCTTTGACTTCTATAAGAATGTTGTAATTAATAACAGAAATTTGAACAAATTGTCTAAAGTGATTACCATTGAAAATGTTGAAAACATTTTCATTCTAAATAAATATTTTAGAATGAAGTATTATATCATTTTTGCTCTGTTTTCTATTATAATAGTTTAATTTGGAATCTTAAAATTACTAAACAGGTATTCTCAAGATATGAAAAACATAGGCAGTTAATTTTGGAAGAAATTTTTACTTCACTTGCAAGATTACCAACCAGCAAGAGGAGTTTAAGGAATTTCAGGTAACTATAGAAGTAATCAAGTAATAACTCCATTGAATTGTAACTATGAGACATTTATCCTTGATCATTTCTGTCTGATTTATATTTTAATGATTAAATAAAAGGCAGTTTAGAACAGGATGAAGAGTAGCTTAGATAAGGGGAATCACATAGCATATTTGGGATACTTGAAGAAGTTCAGTGATCTTCAGTTGTCAAGATCTGTGGCAGAGTTTTTTAGTTTTGTCATTATTTATATTTTGGGCCAAAGAATGCTCTGTCCAGTAGGGCTATTCTGTGCCTTGTAGGATGCTAAACGCTCTCCAATCTCTACCCACTAGATGCTAGAAGAAATCCCTTCTTCGAGTTGTGACAACCAAAATTATTCCCAGTTACTGAAGGGAAAAAGTGTCCTGGTATTTAAGAAAAGCAATAGGAAATATGGCACAAAAGAGTGAAACATTTTCAAAGAGGATTTAAGGAGACATGATAAGGGACTTGGACTTAATTGTAGATAGTTTTAAGCCAGTGAATGTTTTAGAAAAAGTGGAAAGATTACTAGTAGTAATAGACAGGATTGAATGGTTTTAAATCACTTAAGCACACTGTAACTAAGAGATTTATCTATCCATTGCTATGGTCAGTATTATTTCTTTTCTATCAAAGGTAATTCTTCAATGATTAAATATATTGACTTGGCATGTAGATCTATTTTTAGATTGCTTTTGTTTTGTTTTTTGAGAGAGAGAGAGAATCGGTTTTATTTAGTTTTTCATCTGGTTTCCATTGCTCTGACACTTAGTTGTATATGTGGTGGGAGTTTGAAAACAGATCCTCATGCATGCCAGGTAAGCATGATACCACTGAGCCACAGCTCCAGCCCTTTAGATTGTGTTTTATCACAATTGTTTTTGAACTCAGTGTATTAATAAACATGTTATCTCTTAAACCTGAAAAAATAGCTGTCGACATACAAAAGATTTCTTAAATTTGTACAATATCTGTAGAACAAAGCACTTGTCAGCTGAGTTTACAGAATCTGTGCCACTCACCTCATACTCAGAAATGATTAAGAGTTGACTGTGTATCATCAGATTTAATAACAAATGACCACCTCATGCAGCAGCTGAATACCAAAATACGTAGACATTTGGAAACTGAAAACTTCTTTATCATTTTAAAAATCATTTTGATAAACATTCAGTAATTCTTGTTATAAATTTATCTGCTGTGCATAAAAATATATAAATTTGTATCAGGTATTATATTTTTTCTCTGCTATTTTAACTATATGAGCATACATTGCATTGGCATTTACTTGGTATTTTTTCTAACTCATTAAAAATAATTAAACCTGGGGCTGGAACAGTGGCTTAGCATTTATGTGTTTGCCTGGCGTGCTCAAGGACCCTGGTTCAAACCCCGGCACCACGTACACAACCAAGTGTCAGAACAGTGAAAGCCACACAAAAAACTAAATAAATTTGATTCTTTCTTTCTCTCTCTTTCTGTCCCTCTCTCTTTAAAAAAGAAAAAAAACAAAACAAAACATTAAACCTGGGGCTGGAATTGTGGCTCAGAGGCTGAGTGCTTGCCTGGCATGCATAAGGACCAGGGTTTGAATCCCAGCACCACATACACAACTGAGTGAACAAAAAACAAAAACCAGATGAAAAAATAAATAAAATTGATTCACTGTTAAAAAAATAATAATTAATCCTAAGAACACTATTATAAGTACTAAAAATAATGCTTAGAAATGTTAGTAAAACAAACTTTCAGATGATGACTGACTTGTAAAATAAGATTATCTTTACATTCCATATAATTCAAATCATTTCTTCCTCATTAAAGGTTAAATAGTAGTGATATGGATGGAGAACCTATGTATATTCAGATGGTTACAGCACTGGTTTTACAACTTATTCAGTGTGTAGTACACCTACCATCATCAGAGAAGGATGCTAATTCAGAAGAGGACTCAAATAAAAAAGTAAGGAAATGTTTTAAAAGTTCTATAGCTTTGTTCTTTAACAGAAACAACTATTCTCTATCATTCTTACAAAACTGAAGTTCTTAATTAGGGCTTTATGACTGGTCTTTGAGTTCTTATAGAGCAATGGATAAGGTTTTAGGAGACTTGAGTTCTAGTTCTGATTTATATCTATAGGTCATAAAACATATAAATCATTTTAATTGTTCTTGGTTTGCTTCTCCAGCTATAAAATGAGAATGATAATACTTAACAGGCCTACTAACCACATTGTGAAATTCAAGTGAGATATTAAATATCAAAGTGAATGTAATAACATATTATATTAACATAAATGTGTAACTAGATGTAATAAATTAATATGGAATTCATATGGAAATGAGTTTATGCCCTCCCTGATGGGTAACTCATAACTAAGATTTTTCCCTTGGTTTTAATAGCTTCATTTGACACTTAAGATGCTTTCAAGTTCTGTAATTTTGTTCCAACAAAAGTTCAAGAAACAGAAATAGTTTTGTCCATTCTGCCATAGCTAAATACTAATACATGTGTGTTACTAATAAATACATAATAATTAACAAAATAAATATTGTCCAAAAAGTTGAGGTCTTTTTTTCTCTCCTCTCCTGATCATATTTTTCTGTCTCTAATCTTCCCTTCCTTACCATAGGGGACCAGTACATGAATATGTTTATCTCCCATTCATTTATTTATCATTGTAGATTTGAATAGGACTGTTTTGTTTTGAAGATACAAATGATTGTGATATATGTACAACTGCTATTTTCACTCCATATTGTTTTTAATACAACTCAGATTCTTTTTTACTTGCATTAATAAACCTATCATATAATGTATCATAACTTAATGTTTTTTTTTTAAGATCTACTTATTAGTGTAATTATCACAGAGTACATACATTAACTTCACTGGAAGTTGTCAGTTTGTTCACCAAAGTAGTCTTTTAGTTTCCATTCCTACATTTTCATTTTACCTATTCTGGTCATTGTGAAATTATATCATGTTTTATTTTATGTTTTCTGATTAATATTAGTGAATTTGAGCCCACTTTCCCTATATTTATTTGCCACTTGGATTTCTTCTGTTATGAATTTAATATTTATATCCTAATTTTTAAATTTGTAATAGAATTGTTGAGTTTTCCTTTGGATTATATTCCATTGTTTCATAAACTTTGAGATTGGAATATTCTTTGGTTGGTTTTTGTTTTGCTTTTGTTTTGTTTTATTACAGTGCTGAGGACGAAACCTAAGGCCTAAAGCATACTGAGCATGTATGCACTCAGTTACCACTGAGCTAGATCCCCAGCCCTAGAAAATTTTTTGTACTTTCAGTGCGTATATTCTTATTCTGAGCTGTGTCATGATAAAAAATGACTGATTCTATAATTTTTAATGACATTTCTCACTCTTTGATATTTTAACAAACGATACCAGTATTTTTGTTTTTACAGTTTTAGAATTTGTTTAATGTGCTTACTGTGGCTCTTTTCATAGAAGAGAATAAGTACTTAGTATTTAAACATATGTATTACCTCTGGTCAGTAATAAAATGATAATAGCAGCTGAACTAACTTGTTTCCTGTTTCTTATGTGTTTATGAATTCATTTTTCTTACTGTAGGTTGACCAGGATGTTGTCATTACTAACTCTTACGAAACAGCTATGAGAACAGCCCAAAACTTCCTTTCCATCTTCCTTAAAAAGTGAGTAAACTTGGGGCTGAAGTGGTGGCTCAGTGGTTACAATTCTTGCCTGGGCATGTGCAAGGATGTGTGTTCAAACCCCAGTGCCATGTACACAGTGATGTGTCAGAGCAACGAAAGTTACATGAAAAACTAAATAAAATTGAATCTTTCTTTCTCTTTCACTGTCCTTCTCTCTTTAAAGAAAAAAAAAGTAAATAAACTTAACATACATCTGATTTTTTCCCCCATAGTATAGAAAATAGTTTATTTAGGAAAAAGATTGATACAGTTTCCTGCCAAAATCTGAACCTTGATTACATCTCCCTGATCCTTGGGTCCTTGGTTTCCTGAGCTTTAAATGAAGCAGTAGTCTATAATTTTTTTTCTTTTTCTTTTTCTTTTTTTTTAAACCAGGAATGCTTAACCATTGAGCCACATCCCCAGCCTTTTTATATCTTATTTTGAAATAGGGTTTTGATAAGTTGCTTAAGGTCTTGCTAAGTTGATGAGACTGGTTTTGAACTCAGGATCCTCCTGTCTCTGTCTCCTAAGTTGCTGGGATTATATTAAGCATGCACCACCATACCCCACTAGTAGTCTAAAATTTTTTAATTTGCTTATATTAGACATTAAAAATTAAAGTGCTAGATTGAAGTTCTGTAACTTTTCACTAAATTTTGAGGTCTTCTACTTGAATAAGAAAGAAAGTTGATGGAGAGAAATTACTTAGCCTTGTAATTTATTATTTGACAAATTATATATAGAGAAAAACAAAACAATGGTCATTTTTTTAAAAAGGGTATTATGTTTGCCAGAAAGTAGTGTTAATTTTAGTTAATTCACTATGTTGGGGGGAAAATGGGGTTTGAGAAATAGATCCATTTTAGATCATATTTTATTTAACATTATCTCATATCCTTTATTTTTAAATACAGAGAAAAGCAAACTTAGTTAACAAAAGTTCAGTTGTATTAATAGACATGTCACCTAAATTGGCATCCTTTTCATTGTCTTTGAACAGGTGTGGTAGTAAGCAAGGTGAAGAAGATTACAGACCACTCTTTGAAAATTTTGTTCAAGACCTTCTTTCAACAGTCAATAAGCCTGAATGGCCAGCTGCTGAACTCCTCCTTAGTTTGTTAGGGAGACTGTTGGTAAGAGTATAGCATTTAAAGATTATTAGATTACTAGAAGACAACATAAATGAGGATGTACTCTGATTCACAGATGATGAATTCTTTAAAAATGTGTAAGGAAATATGAACATTGCATCTCTATTTTTGCATGTGCATAACTACACTGTATTGCCAGTACTTTGTAGAAAACTTTAAAATGTGAATTTTAGTATTTCATTTCATTAGATAAGATAAGAAAGCATTGCTTTAAGAATTTTGGTTTGGTTTGGTTTGGGGCTATTAGTTTAAATTATCTCAGTAATGAATCATAAGTTATTTTTGTTACTCATTTCAAATCATGAAATAAACTAATATGAACCCTTCATCATCTTTAAGAGTATTTCTGAAATTACATGGTACTTTTTAGTCCTCATGAAATAAAATAAGGAAATGAAAAGAAATATTGTGATTTCTTTTTACTTTTAAAGTACATTTGGACCTGTACAACATAAATTATCACAAAGCTTTTGAGAACTTTTTGTAAACTGCAACATGTTAATACTATTCTTAAACTATGATAGTGTTTCGTATGCATCAGAATTCAACCCCTACCTAAGAAATTCTTAATAACATTGCATTTCGTAGGAATAAATAATTGAGCCTGCACTTTTAAAAAGTGACTGTGTTCTTAAAAACACTTATTCTGTATTTTTTTAGCAAATTAAAATGTTCAGATTCCAGAAAATCATAAGGCAAAAATCACTTTATGTACAGTTCCATAGTGAAAAAGTTTAAATTCCAAGTAGTACAACATAGATTTAGAATTTATCTGATAAATTTCCAGTGAAGATTATTAAATACAAAATTATTTTGACGTTTAGGTTCATCAATTCAGTAATAAGTCAACAGAAATGGCTCTAAGAGTGGCATCTCTTGATTATCTTGGAACTGTAGCTGCACGACTAAGGAAAGATGCTGTTACAAGCAAAATGGATCAAGGGTCTATTGAACGGATTTTAAAACAGGTATTGGAATAAAGATTTAAAATTATGAAGATAATAGTTAACTGATTTCTTTAGATGTTCTTACATTATTAGTGTTTCATTTTATCTTGTAGTTTCAAAATAAGATTTATACTTTTAAAAGTGAGTTTTCAAAGCCCCATAGACAAATTATGTAATACTTCAGGGTGAATTATAAAAAATCTAACCAAAACATCTAAATGACTTATATATGTCCTTAGTTTACTTTCTTTTTTTGAACTTCTGGTGTGAATGTGTAATACTTTTTTATATTTGGTAGCTCAGTGGTAGAGTGCTCACCTACCTTGCTTGAGGCCCAGGTTTCAATTTCAGTACTTAGTACCAGGGAAAAAAAAAACAGAGTTATCTTTGGTTTGACATTTAAATCTTTGGTTTGCTGAGATGGTGGTTTAGCATGCCCATTCAGATTATTTTGTATCTTTGAACGTTGTACATCTTATTTTGGGGAGGATTAAAGAGGGCTTTTTTTCTTTTTTATATAAGAGAGTATCCATCTTAGGGAAAAAGTGTTTTGTTGCTTCATATATTCTTGTCCTGAAAGTATGGATGAGGTGATAATAATCTTACCACATAATGCTTTTGTTTTTTATTGCTTTTCTAGTCTTACGTTCATAACTTGTGTCCATGTTGGTAGAAATGCCTCTGATTTTTTTTTTCTTTTCCACTGTTTGGAAATAATTTCAACCTTAAAGATAAGTTGTTAAGAATAGTACAAAAATACTATACAAAATAGTACAAAAATTACCATAAATGCTTCAAATTTCTTTATTTCTGGCAATTTGTGACATTTGCCTTATTGTTCTTTTTCAAAGTAGTACTGTGGTACTTTGATGGGACAAAGGGATCTGTACCACTGGGCTATGCCCCCCAGTACTTTTCTTTATTTTTATTTTGACACAAGCTCTAAATTGCCAAGGCTGACCTTGAATTTGTAATCCACTTGCCTCAGCCTCCCAAGTTTTGGGGATTACAGGTGTGCACCACCACTCCCTGCTTGTGTATGTGCTTATATTTTTTAAAAATATTCTCTGAACCATTCATAGTTAAGTTACAAACATAATGCCTCCATTATCATTACTATATTCTCTAGAATGTTGTTTTTTAAAACGTGATTCCCTGGTCAAGCAGCAAGCAGCAATATTGATATGACCTGGGAATCTTTAGAAATATAAATTTTTAAGGCCTTCAAAAATTCTTAGAGTGTGCCAGTGAGCCCTCCAGGTGATTGTAATGAAACTAAAGTTTGAGAGCCACTATTTAGTGTATATTTCTGCAAATTACAGTTGTCACTTAAATATCCATAGTATAGCTATCAAAAGCGAAAAATTACTATTAATATTAATATAATGCTACTAACTAATGTAATGTTACCCTTACTGTTCTATTTAATAGATTATAATCTGTTGCTGTCATTATTTTAATGCTCAAATTGTCTTTTATTTGACTACTATGACCTGTAAGCTAGCCTGTGTGTCCTTTTGATAGTTCCACCATTCCTTAAAGACTTTCCTACTTTCTGGCACAACAGGGTGTTACAGGGACACCTTTTACTTTTTCCTGTCCCAGCACTGCCCTGGGATCAGCTCTTTCTCCAAGGAATCCTACTACTTCTTAATATTTTTTATTTCTTAACACATACTTTCACATTGCTTTTAGAAGTTTACAGTGTACTAGTTCATATTGCTGTGGCTGATTTCTGAATGTTTCCATTTCACCACATTCTTAGAACATGGATTATCCTGATCTTTGCTTTCTTCTTAGATACAGTCTAAGGTATATATATGAGGCATTTCCCATAGTAAAACTAAAACTGCTAAAGGACCAACTATGGACAGGAACATTTACTCACAGTTTATTTCTGGCTCTAATTCTTGACAAGAACTAAACATGCAGTCCCTTTCTACACCTGAATAGGTAAACAGCTCATCTGTTACATAATATCCTACATGAAGTAAAGTACTATTTTCATATTACTTACAAAAATATTTCCCCTTCACAATAGTCTTTTTAAATAATGTCTCAAATCTAGGATACTTATTAATACAGAGGGATGGCGGTTTCCAGTTAGCACTTTAAAAGTTTGAGGTCCAGGGTCTTCCTGTGTCTGTAGATTTAATAGATTGTTCTGATAACTTTTATGTCAGCTACCTGTGAGCTTTTTGAAAAGAAGATGACATGTAGTTCATAAAAATAAAAATTAACCTCATCTATTAATTTATATTTTCAGAAATCATATTTCTGTTTCTTCTTTTAAGATTTGTGTTTGTATCTAGAAAATTTGCCAAAGCACGACAGTAATATCTTTTTGGTTATTCTGTAGGTTTCTGGAGGAGAAGATGAAATCCAGCAATTGCAAAAAGCATTGCTTGATTACTTGGATGAGAACACTGAAACTGACCCTTCACTAGTGGTAAGATTATTTTCTTCTTTTTTAATTGAAATTGGTTCCAAAGAAAATCTGGAGTAGGCCTAAAGAGGAAAACTTATTTTGGAATACTAATTTTTAAACAAAGGAATACTTGATCTTCTAAACAGAAAAAAATGGTTATGTGTTGATTTATCATATGCAGATTTCTGGTTGCTGATATTGTAGTATAATAAACTTGTGTGATAAAGGAAATATTGAGGAAACTGTTTACTGGTTATCTTTGAATCTAGATTAGGTCATTGGTCCTCAAAGTAGTTATATAAACTGTGTGATACATATGTTGGTCTATTAACATGTTGTAAAAATTATTAGATTTGTATATATGATTATTTTTAAATATAATCCTTACCTTTATTTTTATGTGTGTTATATAATCTATCCAAAGTACTAGTATAAATGGCCATGTGTAAAATTTGCAAAGTGTATTAAAGAACAGCATGCATATATTAGGGTGCTATTCTTTTTTTTTTTTTTTTTTTTAATGAATGCCTGTTGCTTTCCTAAATGAGATTGGAGACCACCAAGTTATTTAGCTAACTATGCAGGTTTTCAGTTTGTATTTATAGAATAGATTTATTGGTGTGCCTCCATGTTAAACTGTTTCAGATAATTGGCCTTCGTATTTCTTAGATAAGTAAGGCCTGATTTGGAAACGGATGGAGTCTTCTACCATTAGCATTTGATCCTTTGTTCTAAATTTTACTAGTTGACCTAGAACCTATCTAGTTATACTGAATCATGTGATATGTCCTAGGTTGAGTAGTTGATATACTTTTATATTTGATACTGATGTTTTATTATCTTTTTACCTCATTAATAAAAGTATTTTATCAAGGTTAAATACTAAGTATTCTGTCAAACAAGATATCCCCATTTTTCTACGTTTTGTTTGTTTTCATTTGTGTGTATTGTGTGATTTGGGGATCAAACCCAGGGCCTTATGTATGCCAGGCAAGCACTCTACTGCTGAGTTACAGCCCCAGCCCTCTACTATTCTTAAAATTGGAATTTCTATAAGTCGGTTTATAGTAAACATTAATACTTGTATTTATGATGGTGAACACTAGCTTTATTAATGACTGGAAATGTTACTAATTTTATCAAGCTTAAATCTATCTAATTTCTTCCCAGTTTTCTCGTAAATTCTATATAGCCCAGTGGTTCCGTGACACAACTCTGGAAACAGAGAAAGCAATGAAGTCACAGAAAGATGAGGAATCATCTGAAGGAACACATCATGCAAAAGAAATTGAAACAACTGGTCAGATTATGCATCGAGCTGAAAACCGGAAAAAGTTTCTTAGAAGCATTATCAAAACCACACCTTCTCAGTTCAGCACATTAAAGTAAGATCCAGAGAGAAAATGTATTAGATATATAGATCCCTTTGATATCTATTTCCAAAATAAATAAATAAAATTTTCAATGGCTTTTTGTTGCAGGATGAACTCTGATACTGTAGACTATGATGATGCTTGCTTGATTGTTCGATACTTGGCCTCTATGAGGCCGTTTGCCCAGAGCTTTGATATTTATTTGACACAGGTAAATTGCACCATAATTCCTTATGCAATGATGCTGATTTTTCTAATGGTGGATGCTTATGGAATAGCATATAATATCTGTTTATTGTTGAACACAAATACTTAAAAGATCATGGAAGTAGCAATTGGTTTTTTGTTTGTTTTTAAAGAGAGAGGGACAGTGAGAGAGAATTAAAGAGTCAATTTTATTTAGTTTTTCATGTGGCTTTTGTTGCTCCGAGACTTTGTTGTGTACGTGGGGCTGGGGTTCAAACCCGTGTCCTCACGCATGCCAGGCAAGCGCCTCACGCATGCCAGGCAAGCGCCGGAACCACTGAGCCAGCCCTACCATTTGTTTTAATATTCCATATTTATAAAATGTCCTTTTCTGCTTGGCCTTTACATCTTGTTTCTTTTGTTCTACATTTACATATACTCATCTTTAAAGTTTGAATCAGTAGGATAATGGCTATTTACTCACTTCTATACAAATCAAAAGGAGGTAAATGATGGATTGTTTTCTTTTGTATGTTTTCATGCTATGTTTTGTTAAATTTTATGCATTTTAAAATTTGTAAAAATGACAATGTTTGTTTGACAGATACTACGAGTTCTTGGTGAAAACGCAATTGCTGTTCGAACAAAAGCCATGAAGTGTTTATCTGAGGTTGTCGCTGTGGACCCCAGTATTTTAGCAAGGGTAAAAAGAGCAAAAATAATTCTTTTTCCTCATGTTTTCTAGTCAAATTAAAATGTTAACTCTACTTAAAGTTAATTATAAATTATATTTTCTTTTTTTCTTTAGCTTGATATGCAGCGAGGAGTTCATGGACGATTGATGGATAACTCTACTAGTGTTCGAGAAGCAGCAGTAGAATTACTAGGTCGATTTGTCCTTTGTCGACCTCAGCTTGCTGAACAGTATTATGATATGCTGATTGAAAGAATACTGGTATGTTTTTTTTTTTTTTTGCCATTTTTATAATGAATTTAATTTTTCCTTTTAAATATCATCTCTTTTTTAAATGTTAAACTAGAAAACAGACTCACTGTTCAGTATCATAAAGTAAATCATTGGTAAAAATTGTATTCCTGTTTTCAGTCATTGTGATGGCAGTTTATGGTGAATAAATAATAGGAACTACATGGGATAATTAATTACTTTTGTACAGGAATCTAGAATAATTATAATTATATATTTATAATATATAATATGTGTTAAACAAGGATTCCATGAGAGATGAGTACAGTATGTTGGTGTCTGAGAATATTTTGGATGCTTTATATGTATTTGCATATTTCCTTAAAGCTAAATTTTGGCAAACCCAGATCTGAAAGTTATTTGAGGCTTTAGAGTGAACTTAAAAAATACTGTTCTTAGATGTCGTGGAGTATTCTGGACCTGAAGGATTTTTCTGGAAAATAAAACATTGGCATTAGGAACTAATGATGTATTCTTCTTTTTGTAAAATTGAACATAGATGTGTTAATGTACAAGATTAGTTATACCTTCAGTGACAAGAGGTTATTTTATTATCTTTTTTTTAATTTGGTTTTTCATCAGGCTTTTGTTGATTTAACCAAATTTTTAAAAAAAAAGATTCTTTCTCTCTCTCACTGTCCCTCTCTGTTTAAAAAATAAAAATAAAAAATTAAATAAAAGCATAGGAATGAGAATGTAGCTCAGTGGTAGAGCACTCACCTACCATGTGCAAGGCCCTGGGTTCAGTCCTGAGAAGCCTCCCAGAAATTTTTTTTATATGAAAATGTATAGGTGCCAGAGCAGTGGCTCAGTGGTAGAGTACTTGTCTGGCATGTGTGAGCACCTGGGTTTGAACCTCAGCACCATGTACACAACTACCTGTTGGAGAAAAAAGAAAAAATAAATAAAACTGTCTCTTTTTTCTCTCTCTCCTCTCTCTTAAAAAAAGAAAGAAAGAAAAATGGAAATGTATAAAATTACTGAAAAATAATAAATATTATTATATTATAATAATAAATATTATTATATTATAATAATAAATATTATTATATTATAATAATAAATATTATTATATTATAATAATAAATATTATTATATTATAATAAATTCCACCTCCATATTTCACCTGTTTTTTTCTAGAATTTTAAAAATTAAATTGTGAACATTTCACTACTTTTTTCAAAGACACTTAAGCTTGTAGTGCCAAAAAATGATACTGTTCTAA